>JACEEZ010002907.1:112500-140271 GCA_016584305.1 Chionoecetes opilio | reverse complement strand
TCAAAACCCTTTCGGGGTTTGGTTCCGCCTTGTTTTTTTGGTTTTTTAAAAGATAAAGCCAAATGGAATCAGTGAAAAGAAGAGCAAAAAAAACTAATTCCATCCTGCGAAATTCATCTTATGAAGAGAGACTGCGGAAACTTAATATGTTTGCCTTAAAGGATCGTAGAATCCATGTGGACTTGATAGAAACCTTTAAGATCCTAAAAGGATTTGATGTCATTAATCAAGAGAACCTATTCGAGCTTTCTCCTCAAATGACAACAAGAAATAACGGTTTAAAACTGAACGGTCAACGCTGCATCATAGATTTCCTTAAAAAATATTTCAAGGTTAGAGTTGTTGATCGATGGAACAAATTACCAGCAAATGTTGTCGAAGCCATCACAATAACTACATTTAAAAACAGACTTGACGCGCACTGTAAATGTATGTGGGTATTGATAGTGCCCTGCAAACTTATATGATAGTCCCCCGGATCGATTAGTGTTAGTGGTAGTTATAGTTAGCATATTTCATATCCTATCATTCTTCACTACGAAATTTCCATGTTCCTATCTTCTTTAGGGACATGGTATCATTTTCCAACTGTCCTCTTACATGTAGTTGATAGTTAGTTGTATGTAGTTCAACAGATATCCTAGATATGGACCAATAGGTCTCCTGGTGTCTGTTATTCTTATGTATTCCTCCTCCTCCTCCTCCTCCTTCTTTACTACCTCTTACACCTCCTCCTCCTAACTCTCCAGTAAGTGAAGAAGGATCATGAACACAAGCTTTTCCTCCACTCTTCCTTTCTTCCTTGAACCTCGTAAAAATTCTCCTTCTTTGCCTTCCTTCTCTCCTTCTTTTCTCTCCAGCTATATATAAGGAAGAAGGTGACTCTCTCTCTCTCTCTCTCTCTCTCTCTCTCTCTCTCTCTCTCTCTCCTCTCTCTCTCTCTCTCTCTCTCTCTCTCTCTCTCTCTCCTCTCTCTTCTCTACTCTCTCTTCTCTCTCTCTCTCTCTCTCTCTCTCTCTCTCGTCTCTCTCTCTCTCTCTCTCTCTCTCTCTCTCTCTCTCTCCTCTCTCCTCTCTCTCTCTCTCTCTCTCTCTCTCTCTCTCTCTCTCTCCGCAAAATACATAGGAATATTATGAATTTATATTGGTTGTGAAGGAAGCATACTTACTATTTGGAGTGATTCAGGAAAGGAAGGATGGAAATAAGGAAGGAAGGAATGAAGGAATGAAGGAAGGAAGAAAGGAAGGAAAGAAGGAAAGAAGGAAAGAAGGAAGGAAGGAAGGAAGGAAGGAAGGAAGGTTGGAAGGAAGGAAGGAAGGATGGAAGGAATGAAGGAAGGAAGGAAGAAGGGTGGCAGGGAAGAACGAGAGGTCGAGGAAGAGAAGCAGATGATGAAGGGAAAATATTGGTATACTTTTGTAAGTTTGTATGTGCGTAGTGTGTGCGTGGTGTAAGAGAGATACAGAAAAGAGAGAGAGAGAGAGAGAGAGAGAGAGAGAGAGAGAGAGAGAGAGAGAGAGAGAGAGAGAGAGAGAGAGAGAGAGAGAGAGAGAGAGAGAGAGAGAGAGAGAGAGAGAGAGAGAGAGAGAGAGAGAGAGAGAATTACAAATACACGAAAAGACGCAGAAAAGATTAATAAGAATTAAAAAAGATCATGAGATAAAAAAAAGATACTCAAACACGAATCAAACCCACACAAACACAAACACACACACACACACACACACAGAGACACACACACTCACTTTCGTGGTGACCAGACGTGCCTATCTGGTGCCTACAGGCTCCTAGTCCAACAAACAATTAATTACCAACCATGGATCTTGAGCGCTGTTAAACTGTTACTAGAATCTCAAGAACGCGCATTGCGCTCTGCATTGGATTTAGTGGTTGATCAACTCAAGGAACGGATCCGGTTAGTTGAAGGCACTATGACGGATCTCATAAAAAGCCTTGAATTCTCCCAAGCCGAAGTACTGGACCTGAAGAACATCGTAAAGGTGCTTCAGAAATCTAACAGCAAGAAACAAGTGGCAGTTGAAGAGCTTCAGTCAAGAGTCGCTGAAATGGAACACCGAGTAAACTACCAAGAAGATTACTCCAGGCGCAATAACCTAAGGATCATCGGCCTGAAGGAGCAACCTGTCGGTGAAACGTGGGAGCAGACAGCAATGAATGTGACTAAATTACTGCAGGACAAGATACAACTACCCTCTGTGAACCTCGGACGTGCTCACCGGGTGGGACCAGCTGTTTCTCATCCTCGAGCAATCGTCGTTTGCTTCGAAAAATTTAGCGACAGAGAAGCAGCTATAAGCAATGCAAAGAAACTTAAAGGAACAGGGATATATATAAATGAAAACCTTTGTCCTGCTTCAATGGAAATAAAGAACAAACAGTTCCCCTTAATGAAAAAGGCCAGGTAAGTTGGCAAAGTAGCCTTCTTCCGACACACACAACTTATAATTATGGACATAATTGACCAACGATCGTCATCCTCGGTGCCGGCTGCTGGTTCACCCTACGTAGGTACTGGCTTGGTGGCTCACAGTCTTGGTGGAGACGTAGTGGCTGGCGTACCATCTACGGCTGGCGCTGCGACGTCAGAGGGAGCAGTTTCTGCCACGGCGATGGGTCCCCTGGCTGAAGATGCGTCGCGGGGGAGCACTGGCGCTAGTGCTGTCAGTGATCGTACGGTACAGCCACCTGAAGGTATTGAAAGGATGTCGAGCGGGACCAGTGATGACCGGGGAGCATCTGGCGACACTACAGGACGTTATCAGAAGGCTCTCAGGGACCGCAAAAAAATTTAGATAAGTTCATGTCATAATGGTAATATATAATACATACGTATATACCTATGCCCATATTAATATTATTGTTATTACTTCCATTACCACTACTACCGCCACAAATATTATTACTACTATTGTCTCACTATTATGGTTATAGTACTATTGCTATCACTATCATTGCTACTACTTTATTGCTACTATTATTGTTACTGTTATTGTTACTGTTAGTACTAACTACCCTTAATACTATATTTACTACTACTACTATTACTACTATATACTAATATCACAAATATCTACTACTACAACTATTACCACAACTCTCAACCCTACTATCTTTTACTGCTACTACTTTTACTTCTACTACTACTATGTTTACTACTACCATGACTACTACTACTACTACTACTTCCCATTACTGCTATTGCTGTTCTGTTATATACTGCTGCGCCATACTACTGCTACTGCTACTGCAAATAAAAAATATTTTATTGCTGCTCTACTTTTATTACTACTATTACTTTCTACTACAATCGCTATGGCTTCCATAGCAGCTATACTACTTCTACTACCACTACTGCTAAAACTACTACTAACTACTACTATTTATTTCTGCTACAACTACTGCTACTACTATTTAATATGGCTACTACAATGGTTACTACAAACTACTGCCACTACTACTATAGCCCTATTCCTTAAGCTGGATTCCTGGGAGCGGCTCGATGCCTAGGCGAGTATGTAACGAGGGTCGCTGATTGGCTGATAGCCTCGGGCAGGGTGGCGAGGGTTTGGTGGTACTTGCCTCGCCGCAACCCAAACCCTTGCGTTGCCTCAGAAAAATATTCCATTTTTTCTTGTTTTACTCATCTCTTACACAAGATAGGCCTATTTTTTTTGCATCAGTAAATCAGGCAGTGATTGTTCAACAAAAAACATGCCTTTCAAAAACTCAATAGGGTAAAAAATAAAGTCATGACTGACTATCACAAGAGTAGGCGGACTTTTAGGTTTTCAGTGCATTGAAATGTTGTACTCCTCCCCCGATATAACCAAAGCTACCAGATAATAGTTATAAAAGCTGAGTTACATCGTGTTCATAATACATTGCTGCATATCATGAGTATAAAAAAATACAGTAAGACTACACTAATATTAAGATAATTAAAGGAAAGTAAAAGATGTATAAACATTATTTCTTGCTTATTTTGCTTCAACTCGCTCTAACTCCATAAGTTTTGGTCACATTCAATTTCAAGAACTGTTTCAAAATCCTTATACTTTTTCCCCTTCCGTGGTATGTAGCACGTACCAATAAAGGGAAAAAAGTAGGTGGTCAAAATGGCTAAAAAGTTTTAAAAATACTACTGCAAACGGCACAGTGCGGGTGAGCATTGCTCCCTAATAGGAGAGAGTTTTTCGGGAGAGCTAGTCAACTTAACCTCCGTCGAGGCAAGGTCTACGCTCATTCATTTTTTTGTCTTGTTTCTTTTACAGATTGTGGGCCCTCGGACGGTCCCGACAGCTTCCTGGCATACACGGATTTATCTCCCTTCACGCCCGGTCCCACCCATAATCCGAAAAACTCCCCTGTGTTCCTCCCATCCACCTTCGGAAAATAAAACTCACCCCTGTGGCTCAACCAACAGTGTTCCTATACCCAGCTCTGAAAAATCCCCTGTGTTCCTCCCCCCCCGCCATACGGAAAACCCCTTTTGCCTCAGTGTTCCCCCACCCAAATCTGAAAACTCCCCTGTGTTCCTTCCCACCCCCCCATATAGAAAAAAACTCACCATGTGGGCCCCAGTGTTCCCAAACCCAGTTCTGAAAACCCCTGCATTTCCCACCCGCAATTATAAAAAACACGTCCTTGTGCCTCAATGTTCTCACGCCCCGCTTTGAAAACTCCCCCGTGTTCCTTTTCCCCCCCGCCATATAGGAAAAACTCACCCATGTGCCTCAGTGTCCCCCAAAACCCAGTCTGAAAACCCCTGCATTCCTCCCCACCCGCAAATTTTTAAAACAACTTGTGCCCAAAGTTCTCACGCCACTTGAAAATCCCTGTGTTCCTCCCACCCGCCATAAGGAAAACCCTTGTTCCTCAGTTTCCCACGCCACTCTGAAAACTCCCTGTGTTCCTTCCCCCCGCCCTAAGAAAAAAACTCACCCTGGCCCCAGTGTTCCCCCAAACCCCGTTTGAAACCCTGCATTCCTCCCACCCGCATTTAAAAAACACAGCCTGTGCTCATGTNGGATTAGGTGTCATCTTCGGGTAATGATCTGAAAACTTGCATTGCCTAGTGCCAGTAAAAAGGCAATTGATGTTGGGCTTATTAAACGAACTTGAACATAAACCCCGAAAGTAAGACACAATTATACACTCCGGGTTTAGGCCGCATTGGAATGCGTTAAATTCTGGTCGCCCTGTTTCGTTAAAGATTAAGCCAAATTGGAATCAGTGCAAAGAAGAGCAACCAAACAAATTCCATCTCTGCGAAATTTCGTCTTATGAAGAGAGACTGCGAAAACTTAATCTGTTTTCCTTAAAGGATCGTAGAATCCGTGGGGACTTGATAGAAACCTTTAAGATCTAAAAGGTTTTGATGTCTTTAATCAAGAGAACCATTCGAGCTTTCAACTCAATGACAACAAGAAATAATGGTTTAAAACTAAACGGCAACGTTACATCACCGATCTCCGTAAAAATTATTTCAATGTTAGGTCGTTAAATCGATGGAACAGTTACCACCCAAATGTTGTCGGAGCCAACAAAATAAGTACATTCAAAACAGACTTGACGCGCACTGTAAAGTAAATGGGTATTGATAGTGAAAATTTCGTACTAGTCCCCCGGATCGATTATTTGTAGTGGTAGTGGTAGTTGTATTTAGTATTTTCATATCCTATCTTTTCTGCACTATGAAACTTCCATGTTCCTATCCTCTTTAGGGACATGGTATCATTTTCCAACTGTTTTCTTACAAGTAGTTGATAGTTAGTAGTATGTAGTTCAGCAGATACCCTCGCTATGGACCAATAGGTCTCCTGGTGTCTGTTACTCCTATGTAATCCTATGTAATCCTCCTCCTCTTAGGAGAGCAATTATGTTCATGGATTGGCGATTGACTTTCAAATCGTAAACAACGGGTAGTAATAAATGGTGAGGCATCTGATTGGTTAGATGTTACCAGTGGGGTGCCTCAGGGCTGAGTCTTGGGTCCTACTCTTTTTCTGATATATATCAACGATCTGGACTGCGGACTTGTATCTAAAATATCGAAATTTGCAGATGACACCAAATTAGGCGGTAAAGCATATACTAGAGAAAACTGCGACCTCATACAAAGTGATCTCGACAAACTATCAGATTGGAGTTATAAATGGTTATTAAAATTCAATTCCGATAAATGTAAGGTAATGCATATAGGCAACAATAACCTCAAATATAGCTATCAAATGCAAAATAAATCGTTAACTGAAGTACAGCAGGAAAAAGATTTATGTGTCATCATCCGTAATGATTTTAAAACCAGTCTGCTTTGCCTAACTGCCAGTAAAAAGGCGAATATGATGTTGGGCTTTATAAAACGCAACTTTGAACACAAAACTCCGAAAGTAATGACACAATTATACACGTCCCTGGTTAGGCCGCACTTGGAATATGCCGTTCAATTCTGGTCGCCCTGTTTCGTAAAAGATTAAGCCAAATTGGAATCAGTGCAAAGAAGAACAACCAAACAAATTCCATATCTGCGAAATTCATCTTATGAAGAGAGACTTCGGAAACTTAATATGTTTTCCTTAAAGGATCGTAGAATCCGTGGGGACTTGATAGAAACCTTTAAGATCCTAAAAGGATTTGATGTCATTAATCAAGAGAACCTATTCGAGTTTTCGACTCAAGTGACAACAAGAAATAATGGTTTAAAACTAAATGGTCAACGTTGCATCACTGATCTCCGTAAAAATTATTTCAAAGTTAGAGTCGTTGATCGATGGAACAAGTTACCAGCAAATGTTGTCGAAGCCAGCACAATAACTACATTTAAAAACAGACTTGACGCGCACTCTAAAGTAAATGGGTATTGATTGTGCCCTGCGAATTCATATTTAGTCCCCTGGATCGATTAGTTGTAGTGGTAGTGGTAGTTGTAGTTAGTATATTTCATATCCTATCATTCTGCACTACGAAACTTCCATGTTCCTATCTTCTTTAGGGACATGGTATCATTTTCCAACTGTTTTCTTAAAAGTAGTTGATAGTTAGTAGTACGTAGTTCAGCAGATACCCTCGTCATGGACCAATAGGTCTCCTGGTGTCTGTTATTCCTATGTAATCCTATGTAATCCTCCTCCTCCTCCTCCTCCTCCTCCTCCTTCTCCTCCTCCTCCTCCTCCTCCTCCTCCTCCTCCTCCTCCTCCGGAAATTCTTGTGACTGGACCAGTGTTAATAGTGGCGTTCCTCAAGGATCAGTTCTCGGACCTATCCTGTTCTTAATATATATAAATGACGTTAAGGAGGGAATCACATGCATGATATCGAAATTTGCTGATAACACGAAAATCACAAACATAGCCTATACAGAATCTCAGCGCCAACTCATACAAAACGACTTAAACACGCAAACAGAATGGCCAAAAACATGGCAAATGAATTTCAACCTTGACAAATGTCATGTACATACATCACGTATATACATATCGGTAATAACAACCCTCATAAAAGTTACGTGATGAACGATTTCCAACTAACAAGTGTTGATAAAGAAAAAGATTTAGGCGTTATAGGGCTATATTCAAGAACTTTTTTCCACCCGTTGCATAACGAATCGGTATACAAGAATCAACAGAGGTAACGCAACGGATGGAGGTTTGAGTCAGCTGATTCGCGACAACATGCAGATCCCACCTTCATCCCGCTGTGCACTTATTCGATCCTATTTCTTCCCAGACCATTACAGGTGAGTTTTCAACACAACCGAGAGAACATGCATACCTTGTAAATGCACAGTGTATATTTAAAGGTAAAATCAGGTCCACGAGGCCTTATATAGGTGTGTGAAGTTGTGAGGAAGCCGGGCGGCGGCGGGAGGATGGAGGTCGGCCATTGTGTGGAGCAGTGGCGGCGGGCCGTTCAAATGTACTCTCAAGCATAACTCGGGCCCATTTTTTCTGCACCAACGCCTCAGACAAGTGGCAAACACTAACTAAGCTATTATTTTAATGTCAGAAATGATAAATTTCACTAGTAAAATGTATTAGATATGTATAAAACAGTCAAAATACTGATGCCACTTTGGGCTCGCTTGTGTTGGTACGCCTGTCAAATATCCACCAGTCGGACATTTCTTGTAGATGCCACCAGTGAAGGTACGACGGTGGAGAATCTCCACCGGCCGGAATTTGACGAGCATTCTTGATTATAGCCCATAATCTCGAAAGATCTCAAACCGAATATCCAAATTATAGAGGTAGTAAAAACTGCAAATAAATTGGTTGGCTTTATTGAACGAACTTTCAGTTTCAAATCTGAAAAAGTTATACTCACTCTTTTTAACTCGCTTGTTCGCCCACATCTAGAATACTGTGTACAGTTCTGGTCACCTTATTATAAAAAGGAAATAGATAAACTAGAAAAAATGCAGCGCAGACCTAGATTGCGTAATAAATCGTACGAAAATCGGCTCAAAGAACTTAACTTATTCCCACAAACAAAACGAAGGATAAGAGGTGACCTCATCGAAGTCTTTAAAATCTTCAAAGGATTTACGAACGTAGTCCCAGAAAATCTTTTCACGCTAGACCGATCAAGCTCAACTAGAAACAACGGATTTAAAATAAGCAGGAAACGGTTTGTACGAACGAAGCAAGTACCCTTTTTCACAAACCTTTTTGTAAGCGTATGGAATGGGGCTGCCCCCAGGGCGTAGTAAACTCAAATACAATAGAATCATTTTAAAATCGCCTCGATAAATATTTCATATCAAATCCCCGGTTGTCACTGTTTATCTCGGAATAATAAATTTATCTCGCGGGCCTCTGATGCTTACTCTCATTGCGTGAAATGATTGCGAGTCGCGTCTACACAACCCCTCCCACACGTCTCAGACAGCCCCGAGTAAACGGTCCCTACTACAACTTTTGACCTGTGACGGGTTGTGGTTCAGTAAGTGCCCTGACAGTTAGTGACCACCATCGGGAGTTATATACCAGGGGTCACTGCTGCAGGAGGCATTGAAGTGCACGACGTCCTACTTGGAAAGTGCACTACCGCAGTGGATTGAACGGAGCTGGGGCCTGATTGACTGCTGCCTCCCAAGAAAGCGCCAGGCAAGGCTGCCGCACCAACCTTGAACTTCCCCACTAGCCTACACCAACACTACATTAGACCTCATGACACACACACATATAGCCCCGAGTTAAAGGTTACCACTACTACTCTCGACCTGTGACGGGCTGTGGATCAGTAAGGGTCCTGACAGTTAGTGACCACCATCGGGATTTAAGGTACCAGGGGTCACTGCTGCAGGAGGCATTGAAGTGTACGGCGTCCTACATGGAAAGTACACAATCCGCAGTGGATCGAACGGAGCTGGGGCCTGATTGATTGCTGCCTCCCTAGAAAGCGCCAGGCAAGGCTGCCGCACCACCCTTGAACCTCCACACTGTGTTCCCACCATTACAAAACACACATAACATGACCTATCTATCAAGCACTAAACCTACCCCCACAAACTAGTAGCAGATAGCCATAGTTACAGCTTTCAACTTTCCTCACAAATTCCATGCAGTTTTTCTATATTGCATGGTATCACTTCATTTCCGGCCAGCTTCGGCTGGAGGGATGGGTGGGTGGGGAGGAGCCTTCTACTTTCCTATCCTTTCTCTCTTATTATCTAGTTAGTGTCGTGTAGTTAAAGCAAACAGCCTTGTAAGGACCTATTGGTCTGTTGCTGTTTGTGTTTCCTTTGTAATCCTTTGTAATCCTCCTCCTTCTCCTCCTCCTCCTCCTCCTCCTCCTCCTCCTCCTCCTCCTCCTTCTTCTCCTCCTCCTATCAAAAGCAAAATAAATCGCTAACTGAAGTACAGCAGGAAAAGGATTTAGGTTTCATCATCAGTAATGATCATAAAACCAGTCCGCACTGCCTAGCTGCCACTAAGAAGGCGAATATGATGTTGGGCTTCATAAAACGTAACTTTGAACATAAAACTACGACAGTAATGACACGATTATACTCGGCTTTGGTTAGGCCGCACTTAGAATATGTCGTTCAATTCTGGTCGCCTTGTTTTGTAAAAGATCAAGCCAAATTGGAATCAGTGCAAAGAAGAGCAAACAAACTAATTCCATCTCTGCGAAATTCATCTTATGAAGAGAGACTGCGGAAACTTAATATGTTTGCCTTAAAGGATCGTAGAATCCATGTGGACTTGATAGAAACCTTTAAGATCCTAAAAGGATTTGATGTCATTAATCAAGAGAACCTATTCGAGCTTTCTCCTCAAATGACAACAAGAAATAACGGTTTAAAACTGAACGGTCAACGCTGCATCATAGATTTCCTTAAAAAATATTTCAAGGTTAGAGTTGTTGATCGATGGAACAAATTACCAGCAAATGTTGTCGAAGCCATCACAATAACTACATTTAAAAACAGACTTGACGCGCACTGTAAATGTATGTGGGTTATTGATAGTGCCCTGCAAATTATAAAGATAGTCCCCGGGTCGATTAGTGTTAGTGGTAGTTATAGTTAGCATATTTCATATCCTATCATTTTTCACCCACGAAATTTCCATGTCCTATCTTCTTTAGGGACATGGTATCATTTTCCAACTGTCCTCTTTCATGTAGTTTATAGTTAGTTGTATTTTTAGTTCAACAGATATCCTAGATATGGGACCAATAGGTCTCCTGGTGTCTGTTATTCTTATGTATTCCTCCCTTTCCCCCTCCCCCTCCTTCTTTACTACCTCTTTCACCTCCTCCTCCTAACTCTCCAGTAAGTTGAAGAAGGATCATGAACACAGCTTTTTCCCCCACTCTTCCTTTCTTCCTTGAACCCCGTAAAAATTCTCTTCTTTGCCTTTCCCTTTTCTCCTTCTTTCTCTCCAGCTATATATAAGGAAGAAGGTGACTCTTCTCCCCTCTCTCTCTCTCTCTCTCTCTCTCTCTCCGCTCTCCCTCTCTCTCCCCTCTCTATCTCTCTCTCTCTCTCTCTCTTCCTCTCCTTCTCTCTCTCTCTCTCTCTCTCTCTCTCTCTCTCTCTCTCTCTCTCTCTCTCCGCAAAATACATAGGAATATTTGAATTTATATTGGTTGTGAAGGAAGCAACTTACTATTTGGAGTGATCAGGAAAGGAAGGATGGAAATAAGGGAAAGGGAAAGGGAAAGAAGGAATGAAGGAAGGAAAAAAGGAAGGAAAAAAGGAAAGAAGGAAAGAAGGAAGGAAAGGAAGGAAGGAAGGGAAAGGGAAAGGGTTTGGGAAAGGGAAAGGGAAGGAAGGATGGAAGGAATGAAGGAAGGGAAAGGAAGAAGGGTGGCAGGGAAGAACGAGAGGTCGAGGAAGAGAAGCAGATGATGAAGGGAAAATATTGGTATACTTTTGTAAGTTTGTATGTGCGTAGTGTGTGCGTGTGTAAGAGAGATACAGAAAAGAGAGAGAGAGAGAGAGAGAGAGAGAGAGAGAGAGAGAGAGAGAGGAGAGAGAGAGAGAGAGAGAGAGAGAGAGAGAGAGAGAGAGAGAGAGAGAGAGAGAGAGAGAGAGAGAGAGAAGAGAGAGAGAGAGAGAGAGAGAATATACAAATACACGAAAAGACGCAGAAAAGATTAATAAGAATTAAAAAAGATCATGAGATAAAAAAAAGATACTCAAACACGAATCAAACCCACACAAACACAAACACACACACACACACACACACAGAGACACACACACTCACTTTCGTGGTGACCAGACGTGCCTATCTGGTGCCTATCAGGCTCCTAGTCCAACAAACAATTAATTACCAACCATGGATCTTGACGCTGTTAAACTGTTACTAGAATCTCAAGAACGCGCATTGCGCTCTGCATTGGATTTAGTGGTTGATCAACTCAAGGAACGGATCCGGTTAGTTGAAGGCACTATGACGGATCTCATAAAAAGCCTTGAATTCTCCCAAGCCGAAGTACTGGACCTGAAGAACATCGTAAAGGTGCTTCAGAAATCTAACAGCAAGAAACAAGTGGCAGTTGAAGAGCTTCAGTCAAGAGTCGCTGAAATGGAACACCGAGTAAACTACCAAGAAGATTACTCCAGGCGCAATAACCTAAGGATCATCGGCCTGAAGGAGCAACCTGTCGGTGAAACGTGGGAGCAGACAGCAATGAATGTGACTAAATTACTGCAGGACAAGATACAACTACCCTCTGTGAACCTCGGACGTGCTCACCGGGTGGGACCAGCTGTTTCTCATCCTCGAGCAATCGTCGTTTGCTTCGAAAAATTTAGCGACAGAGAAGCAGCTATAAGCAATGCAAAGAAACTTAAAGGAACAGGGATATATATAAATGAAAACCTTTGTCCTGCTTCAATGGAAATAAAGAACAAACAGTTCCCCTTAATGAAAAAGGCCAGGTAAGTTGGCAAAGTAGCCTTCTTCCGACACACACAACTTATAATTATGGACATAATTGACCAACGATCGTCATCCTCGGTGCCGGCTGCTGGTTCACCCTACGTAGGTACTGGCTTGGTGGCTCACAGTCTTGGTGGAGACGTAGTGGCTGGCGTACCATCTACGGCTGGCGCTGCGACGTCAGAGGGAGCAGTTTCTGCCACGGCGATGGGTCCCCTGGCTGAAGATGCGTCGCGAGGGAGCACTGGCGCTAGTGCTGTCAGTGATCGTACGGTACAGCCACCTGAAGGTATTGAAAGGATGTCGAGCGGGACCAGTGATGACCAGGGAGCATCTGGCGACACTACAGGACGTTATCAGAAGGCTCTCAGGGACCGCAAAAAAATTTAGATAAGTTCATGTCATAATGGTAATATATAATACATACGTATATACCTATGCCCATATTAATATTATTGTTATTACTTCCATTACCACTACTACCGCCACAAATATTATTACTACTATTGTCTCACTATTATGGTTATAGTACTATTGCTATCACTATCATTGCTACTACTTTTATTGCTACTATTATTGTTACTGTTATTGTTACTGTTAGTACTAACTACCCTTAATACTATATTTACTACTACTACTATTACTACTATATACTAATATCACAAATATCTACTACTACAACTATTACCACAACTCTCAACCCCTACTATCTTTTACTGCTACTACTTTTACTTCTACTACTACTATGTTTACTACTACCATGACTACTACTACTACTACTACTTCCCATTACTGCTATTGCTGTTCTGTTACTACTACTGCTGCTGCCATTACTACTGCTACTGCTACTGCAAATACAAAATATTTTATTGCTGCTGCTACTTTTATTACTACTATTACTTTCTACTACAATCGCTATTGCTTCCATAGCAGCTACTACTACTTCTACTACCACTACTGCTAAAACTACTACTACTACTACTACTACTACTTCTGCTACAACTACTGCTACTACTATTTAATATGGCTACTACAATGGTTACTACTACTACTGCCACTACTACTATAGTCTATTCACTTAAGCTGGATTCCTGGGAGCGGCTCGATGCCTAGGCGAGTATGTAACGACGTCGCTGATTGGCTGATAGCCTCGGGCAGGGTGGCGATGGTGGTGGTACTTGCCTCGCCGCAACCCAAAACCCTTGCGTTGCCTCAGAAAAATATTCATATTTCTTGGCTTTACTCATCTCTTACACAAGATAGGCCTATTTTGTTTGCATCAGTAAATCAGGCAGTGATTGTTCAACAACAACATGCCATTCATAACTCAATAGGGTAAAAAATAAAGTCATGACTGACTATCACAAGAGTAGGCGGACTTTTAGGTTTTCAGTGCATTGAAATGTTGTACTCCTACCCGATATAACCAAGCTACCAGATAATAGTTATGAAAGCTGAGTTTACCATCGTGTTCATAATACATTGCTGCATATCATGAGTATAAAAAAATACAGTAAGACTACACTAATATTAAGATAATTAAAGGAAAGTAAAAGAGTGTATAAACATTATTTCTTGCTTATTTTGCTTCAACTCGCTCTAACTCCATAAGTTTTGGTCACATTCAATTTTCAAGAACTGTTTCAAAATCCTTATACTTTTCCGCTTCCTGTGGTATGTAGCACGTACCAATAAGGAAAAGAGTAGGTGGTCAAAATGGCTAAGAAAGTTAAAACTACTACTGCAAACTGGCACAGTGACGGGTGAGCATTGCTCCCTATATAGGAGAGAGTGTTTTCGGGAGAGCTAGTCAACTTAACCTCCGTCGAGGCAAGGTCTACGCTCATTCATCTTTTGTCTTGTTTCTTTTACAGATTGTGGGCCCTCGGACGGTCCAGACAGCTTCCTGGCATACACGGATTTATCTCCCTTCACGGCCCGGTCCCACCCATAATTCCGAAAAACTCCCCTGTGTTCCTCCCCATCCACCTTCGGAAAAATAAAACTCACCCCTGTGCCTCACACAAAAGTGTTCCTATACCCAGCTCTGAAAACTCCCCTGTGTTCCTCCCCACCCGCCATACGGAAAACCCTTGTGCCTCAGTGTTCCCACACCCAACTCTGAAAACTCCCCTGTGTTCCTTCCCACCCGCCATATAGAAAAAACTCACCCATGTGCCTCAGTGTTCCCAAAACCCAGTTCTGAAAACCCCTGCATTCCTCCCCACCCGCAATTTATAAAAAACACGTCCTTGTGCCTCAATGTTCTCACGCCCCGCTTTGAAAACTCCCCTGTGTTCCTTCCCACCCGCCATATAGGAAAAACTCACCCATGTGCCTCAGTGTCCCCAAAACCCAGTTCTGAAAACCCCTGCATTCCTCCCCACCCGCAATTTATAAAAAACACAGCCTTGTGCCTCAATGTTCTCACGCCCAGCTTTGAAAACTCCCCTGTGTTCCTCCCCACCCGCCATACGGAAAACCCTTGTTCCTCAGTGTTCCCACGCCCAACTCTGAAAACTCCCCTGTGTTCCTTCCCACCCGCCATATAGAAAAAACTCACCCATGTGCCTCAGTGTTCCCAAAACCCAGTTCTGAAAACCCCTGCATTCCTCCCCACCCGCAATTTATAAAAAACACAGCCTTGTGCCTCAATGTTCTCACGCCCAGCTTTGAAAACTCCCCTGTGTTCCTTCCCACCCGCCATATAGAAAAAACTCACCCATGTGCCTCAGTGTTCCCACCCAGTTATTTTGAAAACCCCCACCCCTGATACTGTTCCCTGATACAGTGTTCCACCCCACCCATAATTCTGAAAACTACCCGGTGTCTGTGTTCCTCCCCACCCGCTATCCCCTGTTTCTGTGTTCCACCCCACCCGCATTCCTGTAAACTCCTCTACACCTCGCACGCATCTTCCTTGAATTCCCCTGAGACAACCGCCGCTGTTCCCTCCCTTCCCAGCTCCCGGTGCGCGCCTCTGCCCAAAACGCATGCCCCCACCCAACCATGGCCGCTCTCCACCCTACCCGCCCAACTGTCCCCCCCAACCTCACACTAAAATACAAAATAATGAACGTACAACTCCCTCCGGACCTAACCACCGCTTTCTACACAACTACTGACATCTCCCACACCAAATGCTTCAAGTCTGGCCCATATGTGATTGTCGGCCTGATCAACGAAAACGACATGAAGCGCCACTCCTCCCCCGAGAACACCCAAAAACTGCGGGGGAAAGGATTCCTCCTTGTCGAATCTCCAGCACTGCTGTCGGCCAGAACCATTCTAGCCCGCCGCATCGACACTGCCATCCTTCGTCGCGACCCCAACGACATCCTCTTCGAGATCCAGGACAGGAACGAGGTCAAAATCGAGTCCATTCAAGTTATCCAGCAAGCTCATATGTTAAAAATAAGGACTGAAGACCAAAAGCACGCTGACCAGCTGACAAAACACGGCATCAAAATTTTCAGCCAAATCATCCCCGACTACAACATCAATATCGAACAATACTTACCGGTCACACAATGTTACAAATGCCTCCAATTTGACCACAGGACAAATAATTGCCCCGCCACGACTGAAACATGCTCGAATTGCTCCGTTACGGGACACTCTTACAAATCCTGCACTTCAAACACAACAAAATGTTGCAATTGCAACGGAGATCATGCAGCCGTCGCCTTCAAATGCACCAAAAAACAAGAAGCACAGCGTCTCCAAAACGCACCCAGCCCCAAGACCCAACACACGCAACCAACATATGCTACAACGACCGCCACCCCCCCCACCCCTCAACTACCTCAACCAACGCCAGCTCAAGCTACAACAACAACAACATCTACGCCCGAACTACAACCCATCCACCTTCACGATACCACCAAGGAACAACTCAAACTAGCCGTGTGTGTGCAAACAGCAGCACACATGGCCAAGGGGGACTTGCAACATTTTACAACAATCCTTAACAAACTCCTCACCGCCTCAAATATCCCTACTATCAACTTCCCACCAACACTCATTGCGTCCGAAGAGGGAACCTACGCACGCAACTTTGGTGCACCATCCACCCCCTCCCCCTCTTGTTCCCCCTCCCCATCTAAGACCTCCTCAGAGGCACTCTCTCCCTCCCTCTCCCTTGCACCCTCATCTCCATCAAGCACAGACGGGGAAACAGACAACGAAACACTGTCTTGCGCGCCAAACTCTGCGGACTCAGAAATAGTGTCCCTCCCTACCGCCAAACCCCTCCCTGGCCACAAGGCGTTGACTTGTGAGCCAACCACTGTGGCGGACGCAGATGTAGTCACCTCCCCTGCCGCCACACCCTCTCCCAACCACCTTGCGGCCCACGCGGCTCCTATGGCTCCCGTGTCTCCGGCATACAGTCAACACTCGGCCCTCGCGCCATTACCTCTCATGTCGCCCTTGTCTCCCATGTCCCCAGTGGACAACCAACCCACACAGCCCCAGAAGAACACCTCCACCGCACTCCCCCATTATGTCACCTCGGCTTATGAGGGAAGTCACCCTGATCTGCGATCAAGGTCCCTAAGCCGCAGAACCACCCGTTGCTCGCAGCGTAAGTAGGACTTACAACTTACCCAGCTACTCACCATGCTAATAATCACACAACTAAACTGTCGCAGCTACCATAACAATAGACATATGATCTCCCAATTCATCCTCTCCCTTGATCCTGACATAGTTCTCCTCAACCACACTGGCACCTCTCCTAACCCCATCAAATTATACGGCTACACCACAAAATACACCTGTGACCCCCACAACGGCGTTGCTATCCTCGTAAAATCCACCCTCAGACATGAATTTCTCCCAAGCTGGCCCTACCCACATTTCCCCGCCACAAAAATATACACAGTACACGGGCCTATGATAGTGGCCACAACATACGCCCGCCCTAACGCCGGACTCCCACTCGCCTGCCTCAACCAACTTTTTAATCACACACATATCCTAGTTTACCTCCTCGCTGACCTCAATGCCAAACACACAGCTTTCCAACACAATACCATTGACCCACACGGCCACCAACTTCACCAAATATCCACATTAAAACGCCTAAGATTTCTTGGCCCCGACTTCAAAACCTGTTTCACCCATAATGGCTCAGGCCGACCAGATTTAGTATTCAGCAACAGACAGTCCCTACACTACCACCACCACCTCTCCCAAGGACCGCTATGCGGCTCCGACCACATACCTGTTATCCTCCGTATATCCACTAACCCAATAGCCATACCTTCACCTCCAGTCCTAGACTACAAAAACACAAACTGGAGCGAATACAAAAACACACTGACATCCATACACCGCCCAACACTACTCGAAGGCCAGCCACACACCACCATCGACACGGCCATCGATAAAATACACCGAGAAATCCTAACGGCAGGCGACCAACACATACCTAAGAAACACCACAAGATATACCACGAGTTTAAACCCTCAATCAGGACACAACGCCTACTTATATGCTACAAAACACGCCTTTCACAAAATTTACATAACCACATCCCAGTATACAGAGACATAAACATACTCCGTAATCACATTCTTGATAGCTTAACTATCGATCACAACACATATTGGCAAAACATGATAAAAAACACGGCTTCATTCAGAAACACTAACCCCACCCACTTTTGGCGTAAAATTCATAACCTCCGAGGATCAAACAAGGACCATTTTGAACACTTACTAGTCCACAACACACGAGTCACTGACCCTCTTCAAGTGGTCGACATTATTAAAATACATTGGCAGCAGGTTTTTCGACCCCACCCACTCCCTCCACATATACCCAGTACAACACATATCACCACCATCATAACACACATGCAACACACCCAAGCAGACACCCTCCCGCTCAACAACATCGACACATCCACTCTTAACTACCAACACCTCCTCACCTCCCCCATCGAGGAAGAGGAAGTCGCCAGCCTCCTAAAACACACCCCACGCCGGGCCCCTGGCCCAACAGGGATCACATGGCCAATGACAAAACAACTCCCAATGTGCATCATCTCTTCCCTAACCAAAATTTACAACGCAGCGCTTGCTACTGGGTATTTCCCCAAACCAATGAAAAATGCCACTACTATCCTCATACCAAAACCACAAAAAAACTTACACCTCCCAGACAGTTACCGCCCCATTAGCCTCCTGGAGATCTTGGGGAAAACCTTCGAGAGAATCATAAATTATAGGCTAAGGACGCACCTAGAAACACTAGAACTTCTCTCCCCAAAACAATTCGGGTTCAGAAGTGGATTCTCCACGGAAGACGCCCTCAACACCATTCTTGCCTACCTTAAATCCAGTTCTCACCACTTCAGAACAGCCCTCGTGACCAAGGACGTCAAACAAGCTTTTGACACTGTCTGGCACACAGGGCTAATGTTCAAAATTTGCAACAATTTCAATCTTCCCCCTCTAACACAACGCCTTCTCTGTAACTTTCTCATGGACCGTCAAATTAGATTCAAACACCAACACACCTACTACTCCTCCTTTTCCCCTCTCGCAGGCGTTCCTCAAGGTTCCGTTCTCTCCCCAACACTCTACAACATGTACACACGAGACTTACCGGACCCCAGACACCGAGAATCACTTACCATTCAATACGCCGATGACGTCACACAACTCACACGCGCACGGACACTAGATTATCTGTCACGGCGTCTACAAAATGAACTCTCCACCACAAGCCTTTGGGAGCTCAAATGGCGCATCCTCTCTCACCCTCAGAAAACAACAGTAACATACTTCAACATCAAGGCAGAGAGACCACAACTAATTTTCCTCTACCCTTTCCTACCAAACGCCACTCCAATCCCCCATAGAAAAACAAATAAGGTTCTCGGTCTCAACATAGATAATTCCCTCCGCTTTAATAAACACATTACCCAGAAGGCAGGCCACGCTAGAACAGTACTCAATAGCCTATATAGATTCCGCGAAGCCAACGAGAAAACCAAACTTCACCTATTTAAAGCATTAGTACAACCACTTTTAACTTACTGTCCCTTGGCCCTCTCCCTAACAGCTAAATCTAACCACCTAAAACTACAAACCATTCAAAACAAAGGCCTACGCTTTGCTTTAAATGTCAAATGGCAAGACTTCATAACATGTCGCGAGCTACACGAGACAGCCAACATACCCCCTTTGAACATAATTCACCACAATAGAATCTCAAAACAACTTGACGCCTTCCAAATATACCACGACGAAATATACACCATTATAGATTCCTTACCCCCAGCAAACTATCACACACCAAACATCAACCTACTTGACTCCAACCCAAACCACCCCCAACCTATATACACGCGCCAACCAACATAGCCAGACACCAACACGCCAACATTGTTCCGTGGCCCAGCGGGACCGACCCATTTCACTCTATACCCACCAACCACTAGCCAGACACCAAGAAGCCAACACTCATGACTCATCGCGACATTCCACCACCACCCCTCACCTCGCCTCGCGACAAAAAAATACACTACCTTCCTCCCGGGACACCAAAAGCCAATGCCAACATTATTATTAAGAAATTTAAACTATGTATCATTATACTTAATGTAATCAACATCATATTTATGTATGCCACAATATAAACCTTGCAACCAGCTAAAACTATGTAAACAGAATGATTTTTGTAATCAATGTATGTATATGTATTTCAATAAAGAAATTGTATGCTGAAGAGACGGACGGTCGGTGGTCCCTCGTGCGGGCGTCGAGCGGCGGGCGCCTGGTGCTGCCCTGAGTGTGTCAAGGGCACCTTCTTTCCCCCCCCCCCCTTCCCTCCTGTGTCGCCCCAGCGTGGTTTTTCCGATGGACTGAGTCGGGATGAGAGTACAGTACGCGGAGTCCCCCACAATAAAAAACACGAATAGCGCTTGGGTTAAGCCCCAAGTCTTTTCTCTCATTCTAGCTCGCTTCTCTCACCCACCTATTCTTCTCCCTGTCCCCACTTCCCCATCTCCTGCTTTCTCTTTTTATATTCTGATTCTGGGAGAGCTATCAGAGGTTCCACCCGTCACGGCACCAGTTTGAAACAGTTTAACTTTCTTAGCCATTTTGACCACCTACATTTTCCTTATTGGTACGTGCTACATACCACAGGAAGCGGAAAAGTATAAGGATTTTGAAACAGTTCTTGAAAATTGAATGTGACCAAAACATATGGAGTTAGAGCGAGTTGAAGCAAAATAAGCAAGAAATAATGTTTATACACTCTTTTACTTTCCTTTAATTATCTTAATATTAGTGTAGTCTTACTGTAATTTTTTTATGCTCATGATATGCAGCAATGTATTATGAACACGATGGTAAACTCAGCTTTCATAACTATTATCTGGTAGCTTGGTTATATCGGGTAGGAGTACAACATTTCAATGCACTGAAAACCTAAAAGTCCGCCTACTCTTGTGATAGTCAGTCATGACTTTATTTTTTACCCTATTGAGTTATGAATGGCGTGTTGTTGTTGAACAATCACTGCCTGATTTACTGATGCAAACAAAATAGGCCTATCTTGTGTAAGAGATGAGTAAAGCCAAGAAATATGAATATTTTTCTGAGGCAACGCAAGGGTTTTGGGTTGCGGCGAGGCAAGTACCACCACCATCGCCACCCAGCCCGAGTCTATCAGCCAATCAGCGACGTCGTTACAAACTCGGCTAGGCAGCGAGCAGCTCCCAGCCCAGGAATCCAGGCTTAAGTGAATAGACTATAGTATTACTACTTCAACTACTGCTACTATTACCACTAATACTATTGTTATACTACATATATTATTTATATTACTGCTACTATTGATACTACCATTAACTATTACTACTAGTACTACAATGGCAATTATTAATGCTACTTTTATTATTATTATAATTTTATCAGTCTCACAATGACTTCCAACATACAAGATATTAATGACCTTGATCTTTTTAAGGGTGAAAATAAATATAACGGCATCTTGAATGTTAATAATCTTTACACACAATTTAGCCACATAAATTTTCATAGATCTGAATACATTCACCTTGACAATGTTTCATTACCTAGCAACAATGAAGTTACCATCCTAACTCTGAATATACGGTCAATTCCTACAAATATGCAATCCCTTATCGATACTGTTCTATGTAATATAAAGTTTAAATATAATATCCTTGGTCTTACAGAAATCAGACTGAGCCCTCACCTGGTTTCCCTTTACCAGTTGTCAGGCTACAAAATGTTAACTAATTGTAGGAACACGCAGGGTGGTGGTGTAGCCTTGTACATTTCTGATTGTTATGATTCCATAGCTCTTAGTGAAATTTCAAAAGTAGATACATATATAGAATGTGTTCGTGTTCAATCGACAATTATGAGTAAGAAAACATTATTATTGTGTATTTATAGATCACCGAGTGGCAACATAGATACATTTATAAATGGTCTTACGGAAATTTTATCTTTAGCGAATGATAAAAAAATTCAAGGCATCTTTGCATTTGGTGATTTCAATTTAGATTTGCTAAAATGCAGTGACATTAATGTTCGGGAATTTTGTAATCTAATGTATTTATTTCTTTATTTCCATTGACCACAAAACCTACAAGAGTCACAGACACAACCGCCACAATTATTGACCACATATGGTCAACACAAGCAGAGGTAAATGTCGGGAACTATATAATTAATTCAGATATTTCAGATAATTTTCCAGTAATATCACAATTCAAACATGGAGTATGTGATCCCCTAGCATTCGTCAATAAGAGATGTATATTGTAAAACTGACTCTGCCCACAATAACTTTAGGTATGATTTATAAAGTAAATTGGAATAATGTATTACAATGTAATTGCCCTACCGAATCTTTTAATTTATTTTCCAATGAATTCAATACACTATTTCAGAGACACTTTCCAATTAAGAAAATTTATGTAAGAAATATGCACGTCTTAAGCCCATATATCACTCCTGCTCTAAAAAGGTGCATTACTGAAAAAAACAGGTTGGCAAGACTAACAAGTAAGTGGCCTCTAACATATAAAGACACATACAGGCAATATAGAAACAACTTAACTAAAACATTAAAACTAGCCAAAAATGAATATTATAAAAACAAGCCAAAAAAAATCAAGGAAATCTCATATCCCATTGGAATACCATAAACTCCCTTCTCAGTAGAACCAATAATGCCAATAATACAATATCATTAGATCCATCATGCACTAACATCTCCACTGCCTTTAATGAACATTTTATTAATCATGTATAATTTGGAATCAAACTCTTCGGACGACGACTATATGAGGTATTTAAGTCAGCCTTCTCTATGTAGTACATGACACCAACAAATACCACCGAAGGAATCAATCATTAAAAGGCTCTAAAATTTAATTGTCCAGGATATGATGAATTTTCTCCTAAAATACTGAAACATTCATGTGAATCATTGGCCATCCCATTAACCTATATTATTAATCTTTCATTAAAAAGAGGCATATTTCCTGATCATTTAAAAAACGCCAAAGTCATTCCTATATTCAAGTCCGGTATAGATCCGACATCAACCAATTACAGGTCAATCTCAATCTTACCTGCTTTCAGTAAAGTATATGAACAAATTATTGCGTCACGTTTAACTAACTACCCTGAACAAAATTACCTACCTACTAAATATCAACACGGCCTTAGAGCAAATCACTCAACAGCAACTGCTGTATTAAACTTTGTCAAAAATGTCTATACATTTTTGGAGGAGAAGCTTTATGTGGTTGGGAGTTTCAATGATTTATCCAAAGCATTTGATTGATTAAATAATTGTATTTTGTTAGATAAATTAAAATATGTCGGGATAAGAGGTGTACCGTTCCGTTACAACTTTTTCGCAGTTACCTCTGTAACAGATCACAATCTGTTTTTTGTAATAATGATTCTTCGCAATTTATAATATATATATAATATATATAGATATATCATATATATATATATTATAATATATCATATATATATATATATATATATATATATATATATATATATATTTTATATATATTATATATAATAATTTATATATATATATATATATATATATTATATATATATATAAATATATATATAAATATAGTATATAATATATAAGATATATATATATATATATATATATATATAAATATATATATATATATATATAAATATATATATATATATATATATATAAAATATATATATATATACTATATATATAGATATATATATATATATATATATATATATATATATATATATATATATATATATCCAGAGGTGTACCACAAGGATCAATCATAGGACCAATTCTTTTTCGCATATATATAATATTATTAATCAATGCTAGCTTAAAATTTCAATATATTATATATGCGATGATACTAAAATAGCTGACAAAGACATCAATTCCCTCCATTTAAACATAAATACAGAATTGAATTAATATCTCAATGGATAAAATGTAATAAATTAAAAATCACTGTTTCTAAAACTAATTATATATTTTATTAGAATAGATCCATAAACAAAAATCTGCCTCCATTACGGTTAGAAGGCAAAACATTAAATCGAGTAAATCACACAAGATTCATAGGTGTTTGCATACATGAAAATCTGAACTGGAAATTGCACATAGAAGAGGTTTGTATGAAAGTATTAAAAATTTGTGGAATAATGTACAAGATACGTTACAATCTTACTGTAGATGCATTACTTAGTATTTACTATACCTTGTGTTACCCTCACTTAACATACTGTGTGTCCATCTGGGCTAGCACATGGCCAACATTCAAATATATGGTAAAAAATAGCACAGAAGAAAGTTGTCAGATGTATTCTTTTCTTAGGCAAATTTGACTCTGTCACTGAAATTATTTCTTCGATATTAACATTCGATTCAATACACAAATACTTTTCATTATTATTGATTTATAAAATGTCTATTGCTAGTTATACAGGAAATTTAATTTTCAAATTTATTGACAATCTTCATCAGACTAGAAGCAATAATGTAGATTTAATTAGTCCACAGTTCAGAACAGCTTTATATAAAAACAATTATATGTTCAGGCCCCAAATTATTCAACAGTTTAACACTAAATATTAAAGCTTTAGTTAAAAATAGCAACTATTTATCATTCAAAAGGGAAATAAGAGATTCTATACTTCAGAAATTTTAGCAGGGATATTTCAACAAGTATGTATAACCATTGCAAAAGTAACTAATATATTTATTTATTTATATATTTTGTATTATTATTATTATTGCATTTGCATAAGTTATGTAATAACACATAATTCACACACTATTCTTTTTTTACTACTATTCATAACATAGTATTGTCAAGGATAAATGTTGCTATAGGCTAGGGTTTAGGCATGTCTGAAAGCACCTATATTAAATTATATCTGCCTGTCAGGGAGCTTCGGCTCGACAGACACTTGCTATTATGCTATTACTAAATTATGTGCTTTTGTATGTTTATATAGCAAAAAATATTTACTTACTTACTTACTTACTTACTTACTTACTTACTTACACACACACACACACACACACACACACACACACACACACACACACACACACACACACACACACACACACACACACACACACACACACACACAAACACACACACACACACACACACACACACACACACACACACACACGCGCGTGCGCGCAAACACACACGCATACGCACACACATACACGCACACAAGACATAAGGAGGCAGACAAGAATAAAAAATAATATTCATATAAAGAACAAAAGATTTAGCGTCCAATCCTTGCACTCAGACGTGGGGAGATGAAGAAGGAGGAGGGGGGGAAGGAGGAGAGGAGAAAAAATTAAGGAAGAATAATTATTTAAGGAATGATAGGCATATAGATCACAACAGTATTAGCAATGGTAGTAGTAGTAGTAGTAATAGTAGTAGCAACTGAATAATAGCAAATAAGTAATACACATCTGTCTCTCCGTCTCACCGTCTCCCCGTCTCTCCGTCTCTCCGTCTCTGTGTCTCTGGGTCTCTGCGTCTCTGCGTCTCTGTGTCTCTGTGTCTCTGTGTGTCTGTGTCTCTGTGTCTCTGTGTCTCTGTCTCTGTCTCTGTCTCTGTCTTTGTCTGTCTCCCTATACACTCCTAAACCACCACCAACACCACCACCGTTCCAATCTCCAACTCCTCATATCCGGATTTCATGCTGTCATTTATCTTGATCTTCCTCGTGCGTTGTGGTTCACTTTTTTCTCCTCCTTCATCTGGGCCCATATTTATAAAGGCTCCATAAGCCTTATGGGTTTCCCATAAACAGACAAAATGGCGAAGTTTGCCATAAGTCATCGAAAATCTCCATAAAGGATTGTGTTTTCCCATAAATTCTCCATAAGCGCTATGGGAGGTCCGGAGCTCACATAAGGACCCTTATGTTGACATAAGCCGTCAACAAGGCAACACAACAACTCTTCCGGCAGCGCCAACCCAGGCATTTTCGTGCCAGAAGAGACGTTCTCGGCGAATTGAGTGACGAATAACTTGTCAAGAGGTATTAGCTGAACCATGAGGGAATTATGTATGTCACTCGTGAATACATCCCTCCAGAGTAAATAAAAAAGGAACCATACACTGACAGCGGGAATGAAAATTATAATAACATTATGATTGTTTCCTCGCCACTGGGAAGATGCAGCTGTGCAGCTGCTGCAGTGATGACCATGGAGCAGCAGGAGTGGACAGGGAAAATATTTGCCCAAGGCCCTCCATATTAGTACTCTCGTATACCCAAATTATCGGCGAGACAACAACCGAGAATTCTCGCCGACGGAAATTTTCGACGACAGTTCGATTTCTACTAATAGATGAAAAGGATGAATAATGGGTTTTCATTGTTTATTTGACACCACATATTTCGAAGGCATTATTATTTTCTATTTGGTGTTGATATGTTTATAATAAAGTTTGCTCTTGTTTTTGGCAGAAGTGAAGGTACAGATTCGTTTTAGCTACGCAGTCATATCTACCTTCTGGAGGGCTATAATTTATGGCTCAGCACGTAGTGCAGATACTACTTACTTCCGGAAAAACAAAAATGTAATACTTGGAAACCAGGTGAATTTTTTACATTAGGACCAGCATTCCCTACACAATTGGGAGTGTGCTTGCTGGTTACCTTAATGGATTCTAAGAAACTCTCAATGAGTTTCTGTCGCAAATCATTACTTATGGAGATATCAAATACGCTTAGTAGGAAGCATATAGGACATATGAAATAAACTAACCTAACCTAATGTAACCTAACCCCATCTTTAGATTCACTAACCTGACTCCACCTTTATATTCACTAACCTAAACCTACCTTTAGATTCACTACCCTAAACTAATCTACCCTAACCCCACGTTTTAACCTTCTAACTAAAGCCAAATCCTCATTCGAAAGTGTCCGCGGCAATGGAAGAAAAGCAGAGGCGATGCAGATCACAAGAGGAAGAAGAATGAGACGCACGTAAACACTTGTCTTTCTCCTCCCTATAAATTACAGGTATTATTGTAGTGTTTGCCGATACTCCCCCCTCTCCCCTAGAACTAGCTTGGGGATCTTGGGGGAATGCGTGATATTTGGCTGGGGTACAAAATATGCGTTGCAACAACATAGTTATTGATTTAGGTGGTGGCGTAAAGATTCCCTAGATGTAGGGAAAATTGATTGGATTTCTTCTAAGTCAAACAACATGTGGACCTGACGATGCTCACAAACAGAATGACCGGAATACCGAGCCCACCCTAACCTCCCCCACCCCTCCCACTAAGAAGTATGGTAAAACAAAATTAGTTTACTGGGGGTGTCGAGGGCCCCCATTAGGTTAGGTTAGATTATCGAGTGATTATCGCTAAGTTAGGTTGAATTTTCAAGGGTCGAGGGGGGCAGAGCCCCCTATTTTTTTTTTTTTTTTTTTTTTTTTTTTTAATTTACATTTGTGCCTATAGCGCCTGTAGGCAGTGGTGACCCAGGGCTAGGATGGTAGGCTCTGGAGGTTCACTTGAGGGCTGTGTGATGGTTGGTCCTCGCCTGTTGGTGGCGCAGGCAGGTTTCTTATAGTGACGCCTGTAAAGCCCCGTCCACACTGTGCCTCATGCGTAGATACACGAGGCAGGTGGATGTGTTGAAATACGACCCGCGCGTCCAGACTATGCCTCACCGCCATGGCAGGGAGGCGACGCTCCGTCACAAGATTGATTAATGTTCATTTCAATTTTTGACCACCTAAATATTTTTGCATTGAGACGTA
>JACEEZ010002907.1:95000-102500 GCA_016584305.1 Chionoecetes opilio | reverse complement strand
AAAACAAGATCAGTGATCTTGGTATTGCCGACGGATGCTCCACAATCACTTTGATCTACAACCTTGTCCAATACCCAGTCCATACAAGCGTTGAAAAGTGATGGGGCAAGGACGCACCCTTGCCTCACTCCTGTATTCACAGGAAAGAAGCTGGATACACCTGCCCCACACTTCACAGCACTCTCAGTCCCAGAATACAGACCAGTTATCAAACCAATAGTCCTTGCAGGAATCCCTCGAAGTCGCAGAAGATCCCAGAGTGACTCACGATGCACTGAGTCAAACGCCTTCTTGAGATCAACATAGGCTGCAAGCATCCCCTGTCGAAACTCACGTCGGCGTTCCACCAGGACACGAAGCGCTAGGATACGGTCCGTTGTTGACTTACCAGGCGTGAACCCAGACTGCTGAGGTCTCTGATGCTTCACCAGATGACTGCGAATTCGTGTCAGCAATAGATGGGCAAGCACCTTGCCTGGTACGCTGAGCAGTGTAATACCGCGGTAATTGTTGCAGTCCTGACGGTCCCCTTTCCCTTTCCCGATAGGGACGACCAGCCCCCTTTTCCAGTCAGGAGGAATGGTACCTGATTGCCACACGGCAGTCAGGACAGCATGCAACCCGCGGATCATGGCCTCACCCCCAACTTTGAGGAGCTCCGCACTGATATTACAAACACCAGCTGCCTTTCCACCCTTCAACTTTGCTACAGCCTCTCTGACTTCGTCAAGAGAGGGTGCGGTTTCGTCTCAATGGGAGGATCGGCATCCACTGCCTGTAACCCAGTGGTGTGAAGCTGCTCAGTTGGAGGGTCCACCGTGAACAACTATTGGTCGCAGCCCATTAAATTGTTCTAGCCACTGGGAATTGTACACGTGGCTGGATTTTTGTAGCGGTCTCTCGCCGCTGCCCACCGGAGAATCAGTACACTCCGAGCCCTTGATAGAATAACATCTCTTATTAAATATACGTGGATTTGTATATATGAGATCATTGTATATAGACTCTTTGCACATAGTGTTAAATCAAAGGACGTGTTAAATACGACACACTGATTATAATTATCCGCCAGGTCAAGATAACTGGGTTATGAAAACTCCTTGACGCCCATATCAAACCACACCGCCTCCAGCCCTCCGTCTCTATCCTTCACGGGCGGCTTCGATCACGCGCTGATCACTTCGGATCACAGGACAGACAGTATTGATAAAGGCCTACAGCGATTTCAACCCACTATCCACCGATAAGTATCCTAGTTAGTTAACTAGTTGGGGTATTGTGTAGGGATGAGATAGACGTTGGGTTTTGATTAGGTAAGACCTGTTATTAAATATGTGCTTGTAGCATAAATTTCTACATTTGGTGCCCCGAGTAGAGGAATATTGATGTTCATGTGACTCGAAGTGGTCATTGTGAGGCGTAATTATGAGACTACCAGAATTGCTGTTTATGAGAGCGGAGGCGAGGTGTTTCGCGGCGTCAGATACAAGTCAACAGCCGTTCAACTACCATACGCCAGGTAGTAGATAGCATCAGAGGTTACGTAGTTAGTTGTGGTGGTTGAAATTATATACGCCTTGCTACGCGTCTTGTTAGGCCGAGCAAGCACTACCACCACTTAGGATATATAATAATTATCAACTAACAATTATTTTTAGTGACGTACTCTTGGATTTAATATCTTATTTGACAGTTATTAACTAAATCATGGTGAAATTAGCTAAGCATTCATTATCAGCTAAATTAGCAAAGCTCACACGAATATATAATAAATGTGAGGACGCAATTAAGGCAACCCCTATTGATTATATTAATTTAAAGACGGGTCTACCATTGTTAAATGAGCAATGGAATAAATATGAGGCGGTTTACTTCCAATATGAAGTTCAATTAAGACTAGCTGGGGATAAAGAAATGATTCACCATTGCGTGACCAATCATGAACACGAATGTCAAAGATATCTCGATAAAGTAATTGAATATGAGGGATTACTGGCGTGTGCTCATATTCCATCGACAGCTAAAGCTTCTTTAACTCAAAGTTTGCAAGGTATTAAGCAAGAACCCCCCCACAGGGAGATCAAAATGATTACACCTATGGGTAATCAGCTATATCAGCCACCCTTAGAGTTTAAAGATCCCTCGTTAGTGGGTATTTATCCTGCGCCTGTTACGCAAATCAAACAGCCTGTAATAAAGATTCAAACTTCTCAGCCTACCAGTAAACCACTTAGAACTACTTAAATAATAGATACAATCCCTAATTCCAGGGCTACTAATAGTGAAGTACGAAGAATAAATTGTGTCTTATGTGAGGGGGAACATCCACCTCCACATGTAATATCTGTTCAGATTGTTACACGAGAGTTGAAAGGTTAATGAGCCTTGGTAACTGCCTAACCTGTCTCCGTGGTAAACATGCTTCAAATGCATGCCCTATAAGCTTAAGAACTTGTAGGAAATGTAAACAATCTGTTCATAACATCGCTCTTTGTCCTAACAGTGATAATAACTCAGACCCTACATAAGTTAAAATGGCAGTCACTAAAAGAGTAGTTCAGCAGCTGTTCCTACTGCCGAATTGAAGGTGTAGCCACAATGGTAATTCAGTCATAGTAAAGACTATGTTTGACAGTGGTGCACAAAGATCCTGCATAAGTAGGGAGATAGTTGAATTATTACAACTACCCATAATTAATAAAGTGAACATAGCCATATCAGGTTTTCCTGCCAATACAAACGCTCAAACCTTTGACATAGTTGAACCCCTAGTCCAATTAGGAAGATATAAATGTAGGGTAGCTGCTGTAGTTAAAAATATTGGTATTAGTTTAACTGTTAATGGACTAAAAGAAACAGCTGAAATGCTAAGGGATAATGGTGTCAAGCTAGTTAGTAATACCTTCGAAGACGTTGATGGTCCCTTCCAATTAATAATAGGCGCTGATTATTTTGGGCGTTACCTAAGGAAGGTCATCAAAATACATAGCGTCTCTATGTTCACCAGTGCTGGTGGTAAGGTAATAATGGGATCCATCCCACATACTCACCATGCCGAACAAGAGAAGAGTGTTCCTAGTCATTCACAACCCCTATTAATTACCAAAATTGGAACCACTTTCTTGCCCACACCAATTAGTGAGGTAGTAGAGGAAAGTAGTATTCCAGTTCATAATCAATACATCGCCACTAATGAAAATCCTAATAATAATGTGTCGCGAGGAAATAATAACCTCAAATTAAACACAGGATTATGGTTTAAAGGCCCTACCTGGCTGAAAGAGTGAAATAATATGCCTATACAGGTTTCCACTCAGTCACACATATCTGTAGATATAATAAGGGAACCTGAATTGATCCCACATCCTGTGATAGACATAGAAAGGTTTTCCTTACTGAGCCAACTAATTAAGACTACTAATTTAGTCTTCCAATCCATTAAAAGGGATAGCTCTGATCCTTTGAAGTTTTGGATCAGAACAATACAAAAGCAGGTATTTCCTGAGGAATATCAGCTCTTTGCCTGAGGCAGCCCCCATAGAAACAAATTGACCAAATTATTAGGTCTGTACCTAGATCATGAGGGCATAATTAGGTGTCGAGGACGAAATTTGAAAGCTGATCTTCCAAATACCACCTGCCATCCCATACTAATTCCCAAACGCCATCATTTTACTAAATTGTTGGTGGAAGAATATTATAGGAACTCATCACATAGCGGAATGGCTATAGTATTAGCCGATATCAGGTGTAAATTTTGGATACATCATGGTAGACAAGCAGTCAAATATTACCTCAAATCTCTCATTAATTATAATAGATCTGCAGGTAGACTAGTCGCCTATCTAGGTCCCCCTTAAACATCCCGCTGATAGAGAGATCCTAAAACATATTGAGGTCAATGGTGAGGACTATACTGGGGATACTATAACATCAGGAGATAACTCTCCCCCCGATCAAGTATATGTCTGCATATTCACTTGTACCTCTATCAGGGCTATACATTTCAAAATAGTCAAAGACCAAAGTGCCGAAACCACTATCCAAATGTTCCGGCGCTATGTGGCCTGGGGTGATGTCACATGAAGCGGAACTTCAGTTTTCGCCGGCCCCCAGTTGTGGAAATTATCCACCAACCACCCTCTCAATAATTGGTAGAGTGGTGGCTTGTTTCCCCCACCCCCCTTGTGAGGGAGGTATTGTCCGCTCATCAAGGGGTGCGTAGGGATGTATATATATAATTTTAATGGTAATGGGTAATAATTAAGGTAATTTAAGTAAATGATAAATACTGGCCTAATATTAATGAGCTTTCCCAGGAATATTAAGCATTTGAACCTTAAAATAATTAGCACCTTAGTTGTAGCGGCACCATTGGTCGCAGTCCATTAGATTGTTCTAGCCACTGGGAATTATACACGTGGCTGGATTTTTGTAGCGGTCTCTCGCCGCTGCCCACCGGAGAATCAGTACACTCCGAGCCCTTGAGAGAATAACATCTCTTACTAAATATACGTGGATTGGTATATATGAGATCATTGTATATAGACTCTTTGCACATAGTGTTAAATCAAAGGACGTGTTAAATACGACACACTGATTATCCGCCGTTTCAAGATAACTGGGTTATGAAAACTCCCTGACGCCCATATCAAACCACACCGCCTCCAGCCCTCCGTCTCTGTCCTACACGGGCGGCCTCGATCACGCGCTGACCACTTCGGATCACAGGACAGGCAGTATTGATATAGGTCTACAGCGATTTCAACCCACTATCCACCGATAAGTATCCTAGTTAGTTGACTAGTTGGGGTATTGTGTCGGGATGAGATAGACGTTGGGTTTTGATTAGGTAAGACCTGTTATTAAATATGTGCTTGTAGCATAAATTTCTACAATATCTAACCAGTGCCCTAATATCGCTCGGTCAACTACTACATCGCGTCCCCGATATGCTATAAGGACATGTATACCTAACCATGTTACATCATTGTGTACTAAAGATTATCGGTGTTGCCAACGCTAACTTAAGAATACCTATACAAAGTGAGGGCTTTCATGACAACATAGCAAAGAGGAATCCCACTAAATGGTTGGTATAACAAGAGTAATGATATAAGGATAATGCACTTAAGGTCATCAATAAACGGGTAGAGTACTTTACAACAGAATCTAAACATGAGCTATTAGAATAAAAATGAACTCAAAGTCTGTTAGTAATGTGTTAATATCCCTGCAAATATTAAGAAGTGCGTTGCCAAAACTCTACCACGTAGTCACTTAATAACACTTGAAGTGTGGAGTGAAGATAAAATACAGGAGGGCCTTGAGGATGTGAGTAAACGCACTGGCAGTTTTATTTATTTAATTTATTTAAGATTTTTATTTTAAGACCTGCTTCTTTAATCTTGAGGAGTAGATACGGCTTGTAAGCTAATAATATCCGACTCCGGGTCCTTATTACAAATTCTCCTTACAAAGACATAAAGTATTCCCTTGCAGAGTAACTTGGGCTTAATAGCACCAGTGGCCTGAGGGAAGAGTCTTCGGCAGGGACACAAGAAAAACTACCTGCAACGGATGTGTTAGAATTAGACATCTAGTTAGTAGAGGAGATAAACTGAGTTACAGTAGGGTTATTATAAATGTTACCACCGGAGGTACTCGGAGGTGATTACTTTCATCCCTCAAATTTAGAATTAATTCCTCACACAAAGGTTAATTTCCCTTTACTGTCGTTACCTTTTTCGTCAGAGGTTTGCCGACCACAGAGGTCGGCAACCCAAAATTCGAGAAGAGCCAGTTTCTTCAAACTTGGCAGAAAAGCAGTGCTGATGGAGCCGCAGTGTAAATTATTGATGGAAATTACGAAACTATAAAATGTCTCAGGTCTCTTGAAAGAGCCGTATGCGGCTCCGGAGCCGCAGGTTGCCGACCGCTGGGGCCCGCTAGGAGTTCATGTAGTACTATTTTACAATCCTAACAACTTTTCCTCGATGAATAATTCATTCACTTTCTAACTTTTAGAACATAAGAACATAAGAAAATAAGGAAGCTACAAGAGGCCGCGAGGCCTACACGTGGTAGTTCCTGTCACCTAACACTACCTTAACATCCACCTTTCATCCCCACCCATGAACCTATCCAGCCCCTCTTTAAAGCTCTCTAATGACTCTGCACTAACTACCTGTCTACTACTTTTGTTGAAGAGTCTATAAATTCATAAGTAAAACTTTAATTAAGTTAACTCTTATCACCCATCTCTTTGCTTTAAAGGCAATTCAAGATGGAGAATTGAATATATATTACATATAGGGATGATATGCGACGCTATCAAATTATTAAGAATTACAAGAAATTATGAAACATTAGCAGTAAGCAAATTTAAAACATCAATAGCAAATATAACTGACAAATTAATTACTTGAAATTCCTTCACATGGCTATTTAATCAAAAACAAATGTGAAAATATTTATCTCACCACTTAATGTTATTTATGTAAACAAGTGCCGTAATTAAAATACGTATCATGTAGTGTCAGCTACGGTGTTGTACTCACTAATATAGTATAGGGTCAGCTTGGCAAGTCCATCCGTACAGCTGAATCAGAGGTGCTTCCTCCAAGGGCAGTGTCTCAGCTGAGAGGCGTGTTGAGTTGACGGGCTGTCGCGCTGGCTGCAGTGGCGCCGCATGGCGGGGGGGGGGGGGAGTATAGAAGTCTGGGAGATTTAGGAGTAGGCTTGATGTCCCTCGCGTCCTGTCTTCATGATAACAACTCTAAGTGCTGTCCTTTCGTCCGTGCCACGATAAAAAGCCTTGTAACGTCTTTGTCCTCGTCCTCATGATACAGCTGAGTCCCAAAGCAATTTATGAAGTTGGATCTTGTCTTTATGGTTCTATATACAGAGCAGATATTATTTGTTGTGGATGGAGCAGGGATTGATACAAGGGCAAGAGGAAGTGCTGACTCGCGGCCGCGAGGTCAGGTTTGTTTGACACAGCATTGAGCAATCTACTCACTCTCCTATCCTCTCGCTTGTCTCTCAAGCTTCCTTTGTTTACTTGTTCACTTGCTCTCATGTTATATTCCACAATCTTCACGTGTATTAATTAGTATGTACTCGTTCAGTTATCAATTTAGGGCACGTAACTTATATTAAAATTTTATGTTGCCACATACCACCGTTGTCGTCTTTTTATGTTACGACATTACCATTATGTGTTGCATCGTGATTTAATTTTGTCACATTCCACCGCTGTGTCACCATTATGTTAGCCTTTTGTTTTTTGTTCCTTACAAGGTAACTGGCGTCACACCCATTTATGATACTCACTAACCACACTGACTCACATGGAGTCCCTTCTAGGAGCGCTTGTGTCGAGCAATTTATAAGTATTTTAAAGTGCCAAAGGATTCGAGTAAGACAATATACAATTACATATATATAATAATGTATATATGTACACTTGTGAAGTTTTTACAATAATAATGTCACGGG
>JACEEZ010002907.1:80000-90000 GCA_016584305.1 Chionoecetes opilio | reverse complement strand
TGCTGGGTAGAGCTTGTAGGTCGTTTGCCTGGACGTTAAGCTTGGGATTGATCTCTTTTATGTACAGTGCTTCTAGGATGGGAAGTCGCCGCACATCTGCACACATGTCGACCAATTCTGTATTTTCTTCTAGAAATTTTCTTGTTATGATGATGCCATGTTGTTCTAATAGGTGACTTTTTGGGGCTCCGGAAGTCAGGTGGCAAGTAGGACGTCTGGACAGCTTCGTTGTCGTCATGCCGATGTAGGATGAGGGGAGGACTTCACAGTTTCCTCTTTTGCATGTGATCCTATATACGACATGGGACTTTTGTTTTGTCTCCTTCGTCTGGCTTGGGCTGTTACTGAGAAGGAGGTTGCTGGTGTTCTTATTTTTGTAATAAATTTGTAGTTTTATTCTCCTCTCTTGGTCTGCAGGTTTCACATTACGGTGGACTACTTGTGATATTATTCTTTCTTCTTCCTGGTGAGCGGTGGAGAAGAAAGCCCGGTAGAAGATAGTTATGTCTTGACTCTTTTTGTGGTGTTAGGGTTGTACCAGTTCTCCATGATTTTCTTAGTCTGACGGTTGATGTCTCTCTCGCTGAAGCCGTTGTTGATGAGGACTTGAGTGGATCGCTCGATTTCTTTGTGCATAAGTTGCCATGTACTGCAGTGTGTGAGAGCTCTTCTGATGTAAGCACCGATTGTGGAGTCTTTATATCTCTGTGGGCATTCGCTTTCTCCGTTGAGGCAGTGTCCGGTGTTCGTTGGTTTTACGTAGACGTTTGTGATGAATGATTCTTCTTCCTGCGTAACAAGGACGTCTAAGAACGGCATTGATTTGTCTGAGCTGCTTTCTATGGTGAAGGTGAGGCCTGAAGTATCTTGTAGGCAGAGCTTCAGCTGTTCTGCTTAGTAGTGACTTGTCGTTTTGATGAAGATGTCATCGATGTAGCGGCAGTATATGTCGGGCTTGCTTATTTTCTTGAATACTTCTTCTTCTACGCAGCCCATGAAGAAGTTTGCCAACAATACTCCTAAGGGAGAGCCCATAGCGACGCCGTCTATTTGTTGATACTTGTTCCTTCGGGGAGAGGTAAAAGGTGCTTCTTTAGTGCAGCATTCGAGGAGTCCACGTAGTACAGGTTCCGGGACGTCAAGCGGCGGGATGGAGTCGTTGTTATACACCCGGTTGATGATGTAGTTGATGGTACGGTCAACAGGTACGTTGGTGAAGAGGGACTCGACATCAAGCGAAGCGATTGCACCTCTGGCGTTATGGGTCTTGAGTATGTCTAGATACTCTGATGCTGATTGAAGGCTGTAGGCATTGCATCAGAGTTTCTAGACATACTCAAGACCCACAACGCCAGAGGTGCAATCGCTTCGCTTGATATCGAGTCCCTCTTCACCAACGTACCTGTTGACCGTACCATCAACTACATCATCAACCAAATGTATAACAACGACTCCATCCCGCCGCTTGACGTCCCGGAACCTATACTACGTGGACTCCTCGAATGCTGCACTAAAGAAGCACCTTTTACCTCTCCCCGAGGGAACAAGTATCAACAAATAGACGGCGTCGCTATGTCTCTCCCTTAGGAGTATTGTTGGCAAACTTCTTCATGGGCTGCGTAGAAGCAGAAGTATTCAAGAAAATAAGCAAGCCCGACATATACTGCCGCTACATCGATGACATCTTCATCAAAACAACAAGTCACTACTAAGCAGAACAGCTGAAGCTCTGCCTACAAGATACTTCAGGCCTCACCTTCACCATAGAAAGCAGCTCAGACAAATCAATGCCGTTCTTAGACGTCCTTGTTACGCAGGAAGAAGAATCATTCATCACAAACGTCTACGTAAAACCAACGAACACCGGACACTGCCTCAACGGAGAAAGCAAATGCCCACAGAGATATAAAGACTCCACAATCGGTGCTTACATCAGAAGAGCTCTCACACACTGCAGTACATGGCAACTTATGCACAAAGAAATCGAGCGATCCACTCAAGTCCTCATCAACAACGGCTTCAGCGAGAGAGACATCAACCGTCAGACTAAGAAAATCTTGAAGAACTGGTACAACCCTAACGCCACAAAAAAGAGTCACGACATAACTATCTTCTACCGGTCTTTCTTCTCCACCGCTCACCAGGAAGAAGAAAGAATAATATCACAAATCGTCCACCGTAACGTGAAACCTGCATACCAAGAGAGGAGAATAAAACTACAAATTTACTACAAAAACAAGAACACCAGCAACCTCCTTCTCCGTAACAGCCCAAGCCAGACGAAGGAGACAAAACAAAAGTCCCATGCCGTATATAGGATCACATGCAAAAGAGGAAACTGTGAAGTCCTCCCCTCATCCTACATCGGCATGACGACAACGAAGCTGTCCAGACGTCTTACTTGCCACCTAACTTCCGGAGCCCCAAAAAGTCACCTATTAGAACAACATGGCATCATCATAACAAGAAAATTTCTAGAAGAAAATACAGAATTGGTTGACATGTGTGCAGATGTGCGGCGACTTCCCATCCTAGAAGCACTGTACATAAGAGATCAATCCCAAGGTTAACGTACAGGCACACGACCTACAAGCTCTACCCAGCATGAAAAGAACAAAAGCAAATAACAGCCTACTCACAGAAAAGCCAAGCAAAGACCAAACAACCAATCAGCGTCTCCCACTCAAGAAGACGAGAAGCAAAAGCTATCTACCAATCAACGACATCGGTAATAGGCTGCGTGGCAGGCAGACCGGCTATAAATAGCGCTTCACTTCGCATCTTAATAGCAGACGAGGCAGCACGCAGAGCCAGCACAGCGCCGGAAGTTACCTTTCCCCTCCTCCCCAGTTACGCCCAGATAAAGTCTTCTGTCAACCGAGCTGCTCCTCAGGCCTCCCAACTTCTTCTCAACGACGCTATGGAGCATGGCTCTCGTTCTGCCACATGGTACATCACAGATACCAGACAAACGCCTCACCTCCACCTTTCCCGGTTCACTCCACCTGTAGTACGACAGCTGGTCCGACTAAGGCTCGGCTTCCATTGCTCCACCCAAATACTTGGTGACGACCCTGCCCCCTGTCCTCACTGTTTCGCAGAGCCACAAAATCCCCTTGAGCACTACCTGCTCCACTGCCCAGCATCCCACTCAATTCGCCATCTGATCCCTGCCTCCCCAGAGCCGGAATATGTACGGGCTGCACGTGTCGTTGCCTCCTCACCTTTACCTACGCTCGCTGCCCTTGTTTCCTCCTACCCTCCCCCCCGTTAACATGATTTATAAATACTGAACACTCTGGCGGGCTTTATATTTAGCCCGTGCTTCTCTCTTCAGAGAAAGCAATAGGAAAAAAAAATAAAAAAGCATCTTAATCACTTGCAGCCCAGCTTCCAGCCAAGCAACACCTCTCCTCAGCTCTCTCCAGCCATCCAACACCGCTCACCAACCAGCCAATCAGCGCTCAAGCTGCCAGCCAGGCTGCTCGCTGCTCGCACTCAGCGCTGAGGCCCGTTCTCAAGCTGATGCCTTGCTGCTCGGGATAGCGTGTACCGGGGACCTCCTCCTTGAAGTTGAGATCCCGCCCGCTTCCCCCGCCACCTTTAATTGTGACGCCCCGTCACTGTTTTAGACACAGCCACCACCACCTTGTGGCCTTCAACAGAGTTTTAGACACAGCCACCACCACCTTGTGGCTTTCAACAGAGTTTTTTGAGACATTTTTCTTTTCTTTTTTTCCTGCATACGATTTGGACCCTAAAAGGTCGATTCATACTCCAGTATGGGGTCGGATTGGAAGTTACCTGCGGAGTTTTGGATCGATTAATTTTAGGACTCTGATGGTTTGAGCAGGCTTTTTCTCCTACTTATTTTTTTTTTACCCTTTATCGCTCTGGTGGAAGACTTCTCGGGACCTGAGAAGCCCGTGTCTGGTCTGAAACCCCTCGTGGAGGCAGCACCTCGGCTAGTGCGTGTTTGTGCTGTTTCTGCGGGGTCGGGGCAGCCTGCGATGCGCTGAGGAACCCGTGATCGTGCGGTCCACCTCAGTTGCGGGGCCAGGTAAAGGTAAACACTTTTTTTTTTAGCAGCTCTTCTATAGTTGCTCCAAGGAAAACACCGCTGCATTTGTGCAGAACTGATAGGGATAGACGAGACCCTCATGGGACAGGGGAGGGTGTGACTACGACGCTTTTTAGAAAGTGGGTTGCCAGCATCAACTCATCCCTTGTAGGTAGACATTTATTTAGGAAGTTTTTTGGAGGATGGGGAGGAAAAAACCCCAAGCGAAGTGCCGGAAATTGACGCCCTCAACTGAGCATCCAGTTCCTAGGATGCAAAGGTTCCCGAGCAAGGAGCGTGTGAAACGCCAACATGAGGAGGATAGCGACGATGGGACTTTAGGAGCGACCGCAGAACCACCTGCAAGGATGAGACCTGAAGAGGCAACAGATGACGAGGAAGAAGCTGAGACTGTAAACATCGAGAAGGAAGACAAGACGTCTGCTTCCTGCTCACCTGACGAGGAAGAAGCTGTGACTGTAAACATCGAGAAGGAAGACAAGACTTCTGCTTCCTGCTCACCTGCTGAAGAAATGGACGAGACACAGGCTCAGGCAGTAGATGACAAGCAGTCTGAAGGATTCGAACTCTCACGTCGTCAACGCCTCAGGGACATGAAACGCACCACTACCGAGACAACTCTATCATCATCTTTAAACCACGCTCCCACCTACAACCAGACGAGCATGCCACCGAAGTTACTTATCCCATGTGCGGAAGGCTTCGATTCAGCCTTACACTTAGCAGAGGCCATAGACCAGATGATCGAGTTAGAGGAGAAACTGGCCATGAAATTCCTAGCTTCTGGTCAGGTACTCGTCACGCCACCCAACCACCAGATAGCCGAGTTTTTGCTGAACCTAAAGGACCTTCTTGGGCTGCGACCTCATCACTCTGAGCTGCGTGAGGATGTGCTTGGGGCCGTCCTCTAGTCTGTGGTGAACCTTGATGTCGTAGTAGAGTTTGAAGTACACCTGCAGGCAGTACTTGACTAGGATTTCCAGGGTGTTCAGTTCTTTGCCAGTCAGTCCATGCTTTCTGGTCCACATGTACACGAGCGACTGGGCTGTGGTGAGCCATCTGGAGTGGGACACCTTGCCACACTTGATCTGCAGCTCGGATGGGAGAACGCCCCGCTTCACAGCCTGGACCAGCTGGTAGGAGACCTGCTGGTCAGTGGACATGTTGACCAGGATATACTCCGGTATCTCCGTGAGATCTTCACCGCTTGGCACTCCTCTGAACTCTGCGTTGTACTGCATCTCATTCACGCTGGACAGCAGACTACACACTGGACCCGTGAAGCCAGTGTCAGATGAGGTAGGCCCGTCGATGCTGGTGATAAGGTGGCGCAGGGGCAACTCATTGGTGTGCAACACGCATATACTCCAGAAGAGCTTGCGTCCCAGCATCTTCTCCAAATGGGCGTGAGTACCACCCTTCCATCCCGTGTTGGCCCTAGTTGAGTCACCTTGTAGTACGATCAGTGAGTCGGTGGAGTCGTATGTCACCAGCAGATCATAGAGATCCTGGTCAAGCCGTACGAGGTTCCGGAGTTCTCTATCCACACTCAGAACACCGAAAGAGTCGTGAAGCAGGTGACAGAGGCTGCGGCAGCAGTGGTGGGGCAGCAGGCCAGAGACGGGTTCATCCGGGCTCGGGCCCACCACCGGGAGACCATGCCCTGCTTCAGGTCTAAGAAGGACATGATGGACACGTTCTAGGCCAACGTAGAGGCTGTGACACTGTGATGTAGTGCCTGATGAACCAACTGATCAGAAAGAGCTTACCACGCTAGTCATTTGGAACTCATATTGGTGCATGATGCAATACACAGGACCAACCGGACACTGCGTCCGGTTGATTGTCTTCCTGCTTAAACAACAACTCCTCCTCCTCCTCCTCCTCCTCCTCCTCTTATCGTGGTCGTTTTATCATATGTAGGTAAATAATATACTTGGGTAATATGATGGTGATATTAGTAGTAGTAGTAGTAGTAATAATAATAGTAGTAGTAGTGAAAAGGGTGGTTGGTTGTGGTAGTAACATTGTAAGTAGTGGAATAACAAGAGCAGAATTAAAGTCAGACAAAACACACACACACACACACACACAATGCAATAACCCAGTCTCATTCCTATTTTCTCTCTCTCTCCTTAACATTGGACAGCAACAACTCGGTAAACAACATTAAGACAAAGAATAGAAAGAAAGTGATAAAATAACAAAACCAGAGAGAGAGAGAGTGACACAGCACAGAAACAATCAAGTTTCCACCCTATGCGCTCTCTGCCTCAATCCCTTTTGTAATCCCATTGTGTAATCATATTAAGTAACCGCTTCTGCAAATTCACTTCAACCCCTAAAAGTGAAACCCAAACAGAGGATGTTACGACCTGGCCTTGGTTCTTTACTCACCGTAACATTAAGAAAAATAAAATGACGCAGCTCACTTGAAGACCCAGTCATCCAGTTAAGGTTGACTGACCAACAACAAGGGTTAATGTATAATGAAGGTAATTAAGTGCATATATTTACAGTGAAAACTTAAATCAGTGGAAACAAGCAAAGTAATACACAACACATCACTACCGTCATCAACCCAGCCATACAAGTAACATCAACTCTGTCTCTGTGCCCGCTAATACCTAACTTTACCTAACGTACACTCACGATACAACAGGAATAATGTTGAGAGGCGAATACTTAACACTAATTGCACACAGGCTACCACTTCAACCCGATATCACACCACAGCACTGACTGCCTGCCCTTCATCCAGCAGCTGGAAGACGGTTCATATCGGCTTGATGGTCGATCTTCCAAGGTACTCGAACCACTAAACAGTGAATACTAACTACCTATGCTCAATCATACCATGTAAGTATAGTACCTCATAACAGAGGAAAACTTATCTCCTTGTTCACACAAACGCAAAGTGCTATCATCTCCTCCTCCTCCTCCTCCTCTTTTTCCTCCTCCTCCTCTTCTTCTTATTCTTCCTCCTCCTCCTCCTCTTCCTCCTCCTCTTCTCATTCTTGCTATCTCCTGTTTCGGTCACCATTTCCGTTTCGTAATTATCTTTGTGTGTTTCCTATTCTTCTTTTCTCCTCTTCCTCTTCCTCCTCTTCCTCTTCCTCTTCTTCCTCCTCCTCCTCCTCCTCTTCCTTCTGATACTGTTGCTTTCACTACTTTTTTCTTTTTATCATTCTATTCCGATATTTGTTTAAGTTTCCATCCTTTCTTCATCTTTATCTTCTTCCTCTACTCCTGATCTTCTCTTCCTTGTTTAGAGCTTGGTTATCCTTTCTTTATTTTCCTTCTTGTTCTTCTAGTTCTTCTTCTTCTTCTTCTTTTCCTTTTACTTATCTTCTTTTTCTGCGTGTTGTTCTTTTCTTCTTTATTTTTTTTTTCTTCTTCGTCTTGTTGTTGTTTTTGTTGTTGTTGTTCCACCACCACCACTATTACTACCGTCACTACCATCACCACCTCTTCCTCTTCTTCTTCTTCCTCCTCCTCCTCTTCCCCCTGGCCTTAAACCTCCCTTTGTATTGGTTAAGTGAAACTGGCAACACCTTCCATTGTCGCCTGATGGTCTCGTCTCATGTTTATCTTGTGTTCCTCCTCCTCCTCCAGGATTATATTGCATGGTATCACTTCATTTCCGGCCAGCTTAGGCTGGTGGGATGGATGGGTGGGGAGGAGCCTTCTACTTTCATATCCTTTCTCTCTTATTATCTAGTTAGTGTAGTGTAGTTGAATCAAACAGCCATGTTAACAGCCAACCAACCTAGCAGCCAACCTAATGGTCGTTGCTGTTTGTGTTTCCTTTGTATTCCTTTGTATTCCTCCTCCTCTTCCTGTTTTCTCTGGTCTATTTGCAATCTTCAATTATTCGTCAAGTTGTCATTGCCCATTGTTCTCAAATTACTCTATTCTTCTTCTTTCTCATCATCTCTATTTTCCACTTTTTATTCAAATGTCTTTTTATCAACACCTTCTTTCTCGTCTTCCCCCTTCTTCTATTCGTGCCTCCTCCTCTTCCTTCTCCTCCTCCTCCTTCTCTTCTATAGCTCTCTAGTATAGAGCTGATAATGATAGACCCACTTTAGGCAGTGCAGTGAATAATGAAAAAATAAGTTATTCAGGGATTATGAGAATTTATATACGTACAAAAATAGGTAGAAACATCTCAACTTATACTCCTTAGAACATTATAAAGGTGTGAATTGACCTTATTGGGGTTTATAAATGGGTTAAAAGAGTTGTAATCATGAATAAATGGGTGAGGAAAAGTATGAGTTGACTTTATTGAGGTTTATAAATGGGTAAAGAAAATGTTATTGTGAATGAATGGGTGAGGACACCTAGGAATGGGTTCAAGTTAGATAAGATTAGATTTAAGAAATAAATATACTGGAACAGGTTTAATAATACATTGGTGGTTGAGTGGAACAAGTTTGGCAGTTTAATGATGGATTGGTGGGTGAGTGGAACAAGCTTGGCTGTTTAATAAAAGATTGGTGGGTGAGTGGAACAAGCTAGGCAATGAGGTAGTGAGTATGGGTATGATAGAGACCCTTAAGTTAATGTTAGGTATAAATTAATGGATAGGGATGACAGCTGATAGAGTGGGTAAGCAGGATATGTCTTGTGTAGTATAGGATAGGTTTTTGTATACTACGTATACATATACCTCCTCCTCTTCATCCTCTACATCTACCAAAGTCAGAGGTCAACTCAGGTCACTTCTTCCCTCTCTTATTTTCCTCTTCCCTTCCCTCCCTCTCTCCCTCCTTCCCTTCCCTGGTAGGCGAGACAATTGATCTCAGCAGGTTTCGCCTCTGACGTCACGACTCCTGAGGTGAAGCAGGAATAGCGAGGTGCCATGTGATGAAGCGAGGCACTGCATGGGGGTGGGGGGTTATGGGGGGTACTGGTATTGGAGGTATACGTTAAAGGGGTGGTTAGGGATGCGGTGTCGTGAAGAGGAGATATAGGGAAGTGGTGGTTGTAGGGGCCTGTTATTGGAGGGGTTGGAAGAGGAGGGGGCATATTGGGCATGACCAAAGACTACTCTATACTGGACTTGCTACTCGTGCCCCGCGCCAACCCGCCCATGACCAGTGGAGGCCAGCTTTGCGATTCCTGCCATTTTAGAACATCACCCCTATTTCCTTTCCTAAGGTTTATCAGTATATATGATATACCATTATCTTCGTAAATGTTTATTCTATAATATTATCAAATATAAATCAGTAAAATACACTAAAGAAATGCCATTATGAGAGAGTGAAGAAATATGCATGACCTCAATATATACTTAAACTCTTCGCCATTTAATATTTTGCGAGAAAACATTTTAAATGAAACATATCAATAGAAGCGGATTTTCATTAGCTTTCCATTGATATATTTCGTTTTCTGATAAATGAATTAGAACAATGCATAAATTAGCGTTAACTATAAAAAATTACATCATCAATCGGATCGGCAAGTAAAAAAGTGTTCCATGAATACAGTAGACTATGGCATATCAGTATAAATGATACACTGTTATCTTCGTAAATGTTTGTTCTATATTATTAGCAAATAAAAAACTGTAAATACACTAAAGAAATTCCATTATGAGACTCTAAAGAAATATGCATGAACTTATATTCACTTAAACTCATCGCCATTTAATATTTTGCGTGAAGACTTTGTACATGCAACATATCAATAGAAGCGAAATTTTATTAGCTTTCCATTGCTATATTTCGTTTTCTGATAAATGAATTAGAACCATGCATAAATTAGCGTTAACTAAATAAATAACATCATCAATCGGGTAATTATTCCGATAGATGATGTTATTTTTTTAGTTAACGCTAATTTATGCATGGTTCTGATTAATTTATCAGAAAACGAAATATATCAATGGAAAGCTAATGAAAATCC
>JACEEZ010002907.1:70000-75000 GCA_016584305.1 Chionoecetes opilio | reverse complement strand
AAAGTCCAGAGATGAAGGCGTCACGGATAGATTCTTGAGTGTAAACACTCGCCGACACTGCTTTGAACCCACAGTCGTTAGACACAAATCTCAGACTCTGTAAAAACTGATGTATTGTGTTACTGGGCTGCTGTTTTCTAAAAGCAAGTAGGTGGCGAGTAAACACTTCATTCACGGGCTTCACATACACTGACCGTAGAATCTTGATAGCTTCCTAGTAGGTAGTGCAGTCCCTAAAAATAATAATAATAATTATAATAATAATAATAATAATGATAATTATATTCTCGCCCGGAGGCATAAAGACAAAACAAAGCAACAAGAACAAGCAAAGGAGTTAACTTAAGTACTAGAGCAAAAACAAAAACAAAAACACAGTATAGGCACATTAGAGGACATATTATCAAAGTACATAGAACAACATACATGGACACCTGTGCTACCCCACATTCTGCACAAAGAGCAGACCCAGCCACCGCTGTTGTATAGGTCCAAATACATAGGCCGAGCTCTGCCTGACAGAGGTGATGATGGAGTTCGTAGAGAGTCCCACCCTACTCCTTAAGCTGAACACGGGAGTGTCGACGGATCACATCCAGATTGTTCACCCCGTTCCTAGCGAAAGCCAGGGACGAGCTGCACGACCTGGGCAGCCCCAGAAGCCTCTTAAGGATTTCATTGTGACAGACCTTAAGGCGGTTCAGAGTGGCCACCTTGAACCGCGACCACAGCGAGTTGCAGTATATAGAGTACTCCTGAATAACTACATCTTCACCTCTCTGCTACAGTAGAAAAATTTCCTGTGTAGAGTATTTCCCACGACAAGAAGCTTGGTGGTCTGCTTGATTATATCATCATCATCAGTCATGCCGTGGGATATAACATGGCCTAAGTATGCGAATCTATCCACAATAGTGAAGGCAGACCCACCGAGCCATGCTGTTTTGAGGTAATTCACCTGAGTGCGAGCCGGTGATACTACCATGCACTCTGTCTTAGTTGTGTTGTAGCCAATGTCATGCTTGGCAGCACACACCTGACACACATTGATAAGGTCCTGCAACGCATCCGCAGTGGGTGCGAGCAGTACCATATCATCAGCATAGCTCAGTGAGTTGATGCACTCATCATGTATGTGGAAGCCGATACCTGTATCACGAAGGTTGGCACTGAGATCATCTGTGTACACATTGTACAGGTAGGGAGATCAAATCCCCCCCTGTCGAATACCATTAGCAGTACTAAAGGACAGCGAGAAGGAATTACCCCACTTAACAGTGAATTTATGGGTAGTGTACCAGTACATTAATAAATTAACAATTTACCCAGGTGTACCCCTGACGAGAAGTTTATGAATGAGCTTCCAGTAATTCACTCTGTCAAACGCCTTTCTAATGTGAGCATACACAGCGGGAGACACGTAGTTGGTAAGGAGTATCAGCTTGTCAGGAATTTCTTCGCCGAGAGAGCAGACGAATTTGGTGAAGGCCTTGAACCAGTGTTCCCAGTTCCCCGGAGTGCCGTCTCCTCCATCAACACGTTCTGGTCGTAGGAACTTCTCCATGTTTTCAGCAGAATACATTGTAGTGAGCAGGAATGAAATACTCAAAGGCCTCCTTTAACAAGGCTTTATTCTGCTGAAAATTAGCCAGGTGACAGGACGCAGGCTAACTGAATACATAGGCTGAGAGCCAGTGAAAAGCTAACAGCGGGACTAACCAATGAACAGGTTCGAACAAGTATTCGAATCAACAAACTAGTTTAATACATGTACCATTTTACCACAATAAAAACAATAAAAGCAATAACAATACTAATAACAGCACCTTACATAACATAGATAAAAGGAAGAAACAAAACTATATCACCAAAGAAAATAAATAAATAAAAATGACACACTAACAATAACACCAGTAACAACAATGGAAAATAACAATAAAAACACAGCTTCCTTACCTCTATGTTTGGCGAGGGCAGCTGCAGCAGGAAACAGCAGATGCAGCAGCAGATGTGGCAGAAGGAGGTGGTCGTAGAGGCGGGAGTTGAGGAGCGAGAGAGGTGACTTCATTTCCTTCAGTTTGACTCTCACTCCTTCCTCGTCTCCCTCCTCCTGTTGTTGTTCTTATTGTTGCAGTTTTTGACTCCTGAAGGTGAAGGACTCTTGTAGGTGGTAGTTTAGGGGTGTCCTTTTCGAATCATTCCGTTGGTCTAGTGTCCTCAAAAGCATCCTTATCATACAGGGTTTCGGGGTTCGATTCCCTGTTGGTTAATTAAAATGTTATCTCCAAATTTGCTTTTGTTTGTTTGTGCGATATTTTTTTTCTGTGATTGCTTTGTTTTCTTGGTTTAAATATATTTGTTTATAACTTTCTTTTGTTTGATATTTTTTCTTGTGTTAGTTTTTTTTTTCTTTTTTTCTGTATCAGTTATTCCAATATCCTTTTCTTGTATTTTTTTTTTATTTCGTTACATTTTCCATTTTTTCTTTTTATTGTTTACTGCTTTATTCTTTTCGTTCACATATCCCTTTTTCGTTAATGTATTTGCCTAGTTTGCTTATATTCGTTCGATTATTCTTTGTAACACTTGTATCTTTCATTATCACTTCCAATTCTCTTTCTTTCTTATTTTAACTCACCATAGTCGTATTAACTACGTACTACATAACTTTTTTCTTCTTTTATTCTCTGCATTAAAGTTTCACACAACCTTAAATTTAACCTTATTATTTTCCTTCCTAGTGCAATTGTCACCTTAATTTCACTATATTATTAATTTTTCTTTATAAGTATTCGCATTTTTTTTCATTCCTTTAATTTTCACATTATTTGGATATCATATTTGAATTTTGACATTATCTCCCGTAATTATTCCATTATATTTTTGTTTTTCTTTAGTATTTACTTGTATATTTTCATTGTGTATCAAATTTCACACTTTGGCACTTCCCAACACCGTGTTCTGTGTGTATATTATAGTATCACACACATATTACACTATTTCCCCTTTTTTTCTGTATTCCCTTCCTCTCCTTTGTCTATTGTTTTTCCTATACTTTATCAACTTCACACTTATTTAATACCATCATTAAACACCAACAGTTTATGTATATTGTTGTTGTTGTAGATATGTTATGTAACATAGATCAGGAAAGAAAAGGAAAAACTAATATTATAGGGTACCTTTCAGTGACTTATTTTTCGTTTTTCAACACATTTAGAGAAAAAAATTATATATGTATTTGGGTGAATTCATGTATTTTGAGAACAACGGTACAATTTGGACTATATTTTAACTGTATCGGAAATGGAGTTTAGTTATATATATATACTTTTTTCATATATATATATAAATATTTACGTATCTACGAAAGTTAATATTTATTTTTTAAGAGTGGGTTATGCAGCATCTCTCTCTCTCTTTATCATTATCTCTCTCTCTCTCTCTCTCTCTCTCTCTCTCTCTCTCTCTCTCTCTCTCTCTCTCTCTCTCTCTCTCTCTCTCTCTCTCTCTCTCTCTCTCTCTCTCTTTCTACCTCTCTCTATCTATCTCTCCCTGTCTCTCTCTTTCTCTGTGGGTTCCTTTCAAATATTTGTATTACTCTTTTCATGGCGTTTTTCGGTGTTTCAAGAAGTTGTGTGTCTGTGTTTGTGTTTCTTCCAGTAATACATCGTCTTGTCTCCTACATAAAACCAGTCACGTGTTTCCTGTCTTACGCTCACAAATTTTCTTCAAAGGATTATCTAATTAGATCTATCTTTTTTTTCATTTTCTTTCTATACTACTGCATTGCTACAACTTCGTGACCTCAATATCCTTCCTTGCTTCCTTTCTTCCTTGTGGTCATGTGTACGTCCTTTGCTCCTTCCCTCATTCCATCCTTGTCCTAGTTTCCTCCTACATGATACCCTGAGCCATTCACTCCTAATCCTTCCTTCCTTCCTTCCTTCCTTCCTTCCTTCCTTCCTTCCTTCTGGTCATGTGTCCATCCTTCTTTCCTTCACTTCTTCCTTCCTTGACCTCCTTCCCTCCTACATGGTACCCTGAGCCAGACACTCCTTCTAATCCTTCATTCCTTTCTTCCTTCCTTCCTTCCTTCTTTCCTTCTTTCATTCCTTCCTTTCTTCCTTCCCTCCTTTGCTCAATTTCCGTCAACATCCAAACACATACATGACACTCCCTTCCATCATTCCCTTCCTTCCACCTTCCCGTTAACATCCAAACACATACATTACTCTCCCTTCCTCCTTTCCTTAATGTTTCAAACATGTTCCCCTCCTTTATTCGTTCTCTCCCTTTCCCTCCTCCTTTCCCAATTGCTCCAACACGTCTTTCAAAATATCTCTCTCTCTCTCTCTCGCTCTCGCTCTCGCTCTCGCTCGCTCTCGCTCTCGCTCGCTCTCGCTCTCGCTCGCTCTCGCTCTCGCTCTCTCTCTCCTCTCTCTCTCTCCTCTCTCTCTCTCTCTCTCTCTCTCTCTCTCTCTCTCTCTCTCTCTCTCTCTCTCTCTCTCTCTCCTTCCCACCATCACTTTTCCCCCGAAAATATACACTTCTTTTTTGAGGCAAAGGATAGATGGGTCAGTTTTCCAGAATTTAAAAATTCCCAACATGGCATCTTATGAAGAGTTCCAGTTGGTAAATGTGGTGGTTTCGTCTTCTTCCTCATCTCTCACTCCTCTTCTTGAATTTCTGCTCCTCCTCTTCCTCCTCCTTCTCTTTCTTCTTCTCCCCTTCCTTCGCTGCCAGTTCTTCCTCTAGACATAGTTGCCTCATATTTCTCTTCTCGTCTTCTCTTATTCTTCTTACATTCCTCTTCCTCCTCCTTCAACTCCACCACACCTTCCGCTCTTCATCCTTTTCATTTCCTCCTTCATCTTCCACCTCCTTCTTTTCATTCTTCCTCCATTTCAATTTTTCATGCTATGTAATATTTGCTGGCCTCTCCACCACCTCCTCTCATTTTTTCTTATTTTATCTCTCTCCTTTTCGTAACTTTCATC
>JACEEZ010002907.1:47500-62500 GCA_016584305.1 Chionoecetes opilio | reverse complement strand
CGACACGAGGCGCCCATCTGCTGCTCGAATAGCACTCGCCCGAGATGGAGACTTGGAACGGAGCCTCTTCAGGGCTCGGTAGGCCCTAGGTAGGAGGTCATTAGCGTTCAAATGGCCCTCGACATCCTCAGCAAGGCTCCTGACATACCTCTCCTTGTCTCTCCCCAGGAGGGTTCTAGTCCGGCGTGACAGAGCCCTGTGCTGGTCCTGGTTCCCAGCCAGCTTGGCAGCGCGACTCTCCTCGATTTACTCAGATAGATATATATATACATAAGGAAAACATTCAAACAAACATACATACATACTACATACATAAGAGCGAGTATAATTGTATGAATGAATTAAGGCAAAACATATAGATAAAAAAAATAAAAAAATAAAAAAAACTTAAGAACTAAAGAATAAAAGGAATGAGAAAGGAGAAAATAAGGAAAGAAAAGGCAAGAACAAATGAAGAAAGTATATGAAAGAAAGAAAGATTGAGGGGAAAAACTAACTCTCTTCGTCTTAAGAGGGACAAGAAAACAGTTATACCTCACCTTACCAACTTTCCATCCGACCACTTCTCCCCATCTTTCCCTTTCTTACATCCCCTTCCTTCCCTCCTTCCCTCCACTCCCTCCCTCCCCTGGTACACGGATAATGGAAGGAAGGGAAAACATACAGGAGCATGAAATAAAATATATAGAGAGGTATGGATGGATATGCGAAAGAAACGAAGAAAGAAAATAATAGAAGTGAAATAACAAAAAGCTGATAAAATAAAAAATAAAACATATGGATGAATGGAAATAGTGGTACAATAGAAATAGAAAAAAGAATAATGTATAAGAAAGAGTAGGATGAGAAAAAAAAAATGATATAAGAAAACAATAAATAAAAAATGCTGAGAGGCGAGAGGTCAATATGGAAGTTGGAATAAGGTTGGAAACATAAAGTTGGAATATAAAGGAAAATCATAAGGAGATAAATATGGAAAATGAAGTGAGAAAGGACGTAAGGCAGAAAAATGAGGTAGGAATAGGAGGACAAAGATTGGGGAAAGGAGAGCAAATGTGAGAGGCGAGGAGAAGAGAGAGAGAGAGAGAGGAGAGAGAGAGAGGAGAGAGAGAGAGAGAGAGAGAGATAGAGAGAGAGAGAGAGAGAAGAGAGAGAGAGAGAGAGAGAGAGAGAGAGAGAGAGAGAGAGAGAGAGAAGAGGAGAGAGAGAGAGAGAGAGAAAGAGAGAGAGAAGAAAAGGTACTTTGATCCTATCTAGACACTTTGCAAGTACCAACTACAAGGTTATTGACTATACAAAGCGCCACCACGCCAGGACGAACTTGGTGGACTCGAACCGCTGACCGAATGCAGAGACTCTACACGCAGGCTCACGAATCTACCATCCGAGCCACCCTGACGGATAGAGAGAGAGAGAGAGAGAGAGAGAGAGAGAGAGAGAGAGAGAGAGAGAGAGAGAGAGAGAGAGAGAGAGAGAGTGAGAGAGAGAAAAAAATAGGAAAAATTGAAATCTTGCCTCCCATTTTTTGGCCAAACTGAGCCGTCAAAGAAATCGATGGACGGAAATTTGGCAACCTCATGTTTTACTGTAGAAATAAAATGAAGAAAGAAGAGAAGGAGGAGGAAGAGGACGAGGAAGACAAGGCAAAGAACGAGGAGGGGAGGATGAAAAGAACTAAAAATAGGAGAGGGTTGGAAAACAAGGAGGAGGTGAAACAAACCAGATAAAGGAGTAGGTATAAAAAGAGATGGAACAGAAGGAAAAAGATAGGAAGGAATAACACGAGGTAATAATGAATAAAAAGGAGGAACAAGAAGTAGATAAAGAAGACAAGTAAAAGGGGGAGATAGAACAAAAGATAGAACAGAGCAAGAATGAACAGTGAGTAATAATGAATAAAAAAGAGGAACAAGTGAAAAAAACCAGGAAGAAAGAATATAATGTAATAATAGGCTGATGAAGAACTAGAACACAAACACAACAGATGATGGAAAAGAAGCAAGAGAAACATGAAAAAGAAGATAAAAACAATAGCCAGATTACTCCTATAATTTTTATCTGGTTATTTTTGTGTTAATACAAACGTTGTTATGAAGTGATGAAGTGATGAAAGAAGTGATGAGATAATAAACTGATTATTGTATTTATAAACAATTCTCATAAACTCTAATTACACGTCATTTTCTACTTGTCATTTTTCTGATATTCTTTTCTTTTACCAAATATTTGAGTGCCTATATCATTATTTGTATGAGTTTTTTGCATTATTATTTTCCACCGAGTTTTACCATTTTTATTTTTCACAAGTACTTTTTTTGTATATGAATGAATTAATTACTATTGGATTTTATGTTATTGAATCTAAGCGGCTTTATATAATTTTATAAAGGCTGAAATAAGTCTTTTATTTTTCCTATTAATTATTAAATGTTGAAATTAAAGTTTTGCATGTGACCAGCGTGCATCCTGACCATAAAATATCATAATTACGGTTTCTGGTGCTTGAAAAAGTTTGTAATTTTCCATCTATGACATAATCTTTAATTATCATATATATATATATATATATATATATATAGAAGAGAGAGAGAGAGAGAGAGAGAGAGAGAGAGAGAGGAGAGAGAGAGAGAGAGAGAGAGAGAGAGAGAGAGAGAGAGGAGAGAGAGAGAGAGAGAGAGAGAGGAGAGGAGAGAGAGGAGAGAGGAGAGAGAGAGAGAGAGAGAGGAGAGAGAGAGAGAGAGAGAAGAGATAGAAAGAGACAGAAGCATGAAAAATATTACAAATTGACAATACATTTTAAAACTATTTTATCGTCACCAATTTTGACAAGTTTACACCTTTTTATATCATGTTTAGTAATTCAGTCGTTTAGCAAAGCCAATAATAATAAGAAAAAGAATAATAAAGCACACTACTGACAAGAAAAATGAAGATAAGTAATGAATACTCTGCTATATAACTTTAGAGAAACAAAAATAAAAAATAAATAAATTAGATAAAAGTAATAAATAAAACACGCATTTAATTAAGATGAACGAAAATTAATGACGCGTATGTGTGTGTGTGTGTGTGTGTGTGTGTGTGTGTGTGTGTGTGTGTGTGTGTGTGTGTGTGTGTGTGTGTGTGTGTGTGTGTATTCATCTAGTTGTATTCACCTAGTTGTATTTTACAGGGCCAGAGCAACGCTCGTATGGCCCCGTCTCCATATCAACATTTTTATCATTCATCCTTAGTGGTTAGTGTAGGCCGAAGCCACCACCCCGGAAGGGGGGTCACAAAACCCCCGGCTGACACCCGGTACCCATTTACTTTCTGAGTGGACAGGGGCTGGGGTTTTTAAAGGGAAAAAGCCCTATGTTTCCGCTCCGCCCGGGGATCGAAACCCGGGACTTCTCGGTTGTGAACCGAGCGTGCTAACCACTACACTACGGAGTGTGTGTGTGTTTTGTTGTGTGTGTGTGTGTGTGCGTGGTGTGTGTGTGTGTGTGTGTGTGTGTGTGTGTGTTGTGTGTGGTGTGTGTGGTGTGTGTGTGTTGTGTTGTTGTGTTTAAGTGTTTTGTACGATGCTTCTATGATGAGTTTGAGATGAGAATGAGAACATTATACAGATTGATGCTAATTCTCCGGTACGAAAAGGAGGGGAGGAGGAGGAGGAGGAGGGAGGAAGGAGGTAGGAGGAGGAGGAGGAGGAGGAGGAGGGGGAAGGAGGAGGAGGAGGAGGAGGAGGAGGAGGAGGGAGGGGGGGGGGGGGGGGGGGGGGGAGGAAGGGAGAGGAGGAGGAGGAGGAGGAGGAGGAGGAGGGAGGAGGAGGGGAGGAGGGGAGGGGGAGGAGGAGGAGGAGAAGGAGGATTACATAGGTTTACATAGGAATAACAGACACCAGGAGACCTATTGGTCCATAACGAGGGTATCTGCTGCACTATATACTACTAACTATCAACTACTTGTAAGAAAACAGTTGGAAAATGATACCATGTCCCTAAAGAGGATAGGAACATGGAAGTTTCATAGTGCAGAATGTTAGGATATGAAAAATACTAACTACAACTACCACTACCACTACAACTAATCGATACGGGGGACTAGATATGGATTCGCACTATCAATACCCATTTACTTTACAGTGCGCGTCAAGTCTGTTTTTAAATGTAGTTATTGTGCTGGCTTCGACAACATTTGCTGGTAACTTGTTCCATCGATCAACGACTCTAACATTGAAATCATTTATACGGTGATTTTTTTTTTTTTTTTTTTTTTTTTTTTACATCACAGGGAACTGGCCAAGGGCACAACAAAAATGGGTAACACAAAGCCCGCTTAGTTGCCAGTCCCTATAAGGAAGACCGTAAGAGAATAAAATAAAAACAAAGGGGTAAGCCAATTTAGTTCGGGAGGTGTCTTGTTACTCTTCTTTTGAAAAGATTTAAGTCATAGGAAAGTGGAAAAATTGAAACAGGAAGAAAGTTCCAGAGTTTACCAGTGAAAGGGATGAAAGAGTAAAGATACTGATTAACTCTTGCATTAGGAAGATGGACAGAATAGGGATGGGAATGAGTAGAAAGTCTTGTTTAGCGAGGCCGCGGGAGTGGAGGAGGCATGCAGTTAGCAAGTTCAGAAGAGCAGTGAGCATGAAAATAACGGTAGAAGAGAGCAAGAGAAGCAACATTGCGGCGGTGATTTAAAGATTGAAGACAGTCAGTCAGAGGAGAGGAGTTGATGAGACGAAAAGCTTTTTGACTCAATCCCTTGTTGGTATGAGAGCTTAATGAGTGGATCCTTCCCAACATGTGGAGACCTACTCCATGACATGTTCGATAAGACCCCTGTAGAGAGCAAGCAATTGTGATGAGAAAAAAGGACGCAGAACGCCCACAGCACATCCTAACTTCTTAGAAGCTGTTTTAGCAAGAGATGAGATGTGAGATTTCCAGTTCAGATTTTTCCAGTTCAGTTCACCGCTGATGCAACGTTGACCGTTTAGTTTTAAACCATTATTTCTTGTTGTCACTTGAGTTGAAAGCTTGAATAGGTTCTCTGATTAATGACATCAAATCCTTTTAGGATTTTAAAGGTTTTCTACTCAAGTCACCACGGATGCCTTCGATCCTTTATGGAAAACATATAATTTCCCTGCAGTCTCTCTTCATAAGAATGAATTTCGCCAGGGATGGAATTGTTTTGGTTTTTGCTCTTCTTTTGCACTGATTCCATTTGGCTTGATCTTTTAACAGAAACAGGGCACCGAATTGAACGGCATAATTCCATGCGGCCTAACCAAGGACGTGTATATTGTGTCATTACTTTCGGAGTTTTATGGTTCAAGTTTGCGTTTTTAATACCAGCCCAACATCATATTGCCTTTTTACTGGCAACTAGGCAATGTGCGGACCTGGTTTTCAGATCATTACTGTGATGACACCTAAATCTTTGTCCTGCTGTACTTCATTAACGATTTTTTTGCATTTGATAGCTATATTCGAGGTTATCGGTTGCTATATGCATACTTTCAGTTATGGAATTTGAATTTTTAATAGCAATTTTGTCACTACCAATTCTGGATAAGTTTGTTCGAGATAAACTTGGTAGAGTTCGCGTTTTCTCTAATATATGCTTTAACCGCGCTAATTTGGTGTCATCTGCAAATGTCGATATTTTAGATTACCAAACTGCAGTCCAGATCGGGTTTTTTTTTTTTTGGGAATTATTTATCAAGAAAAATAGGACCCAAGACACGGAACCCTGAGGCACCCCCATAGTAACATCTAACCTAATCAATCCTCGCCATTTATTACTACCCGTTGTTTACGATTTGAAAGCATCGCATCCATGAACTAATTGCTCTCCTATGCCATGTGCCCTTAGCTTGGTCAGAACATCGGCTTATGGGGAACTATATCGAACAGCTTTCTGAAAATCGAGGTATATTACAATCCAGGGAATTTTAGCGTCCCAGTTTGAATAAATAGACTTTAAAAAAAATCGAGTAGTTTGTTTAAGCTGATTCTTTTATTTTTTATTTCCGAAATCCATCTGGGAGTTTTAGTATTGAGTTTATTTCATCGGGAACAGACACTATTTTATCCCCCAATATTTTCTCAATATTTAACAATCACAGACTTTAACGAATTGGGCGCTAATTTCTTTCGAGGCTCTTACTCCCTTTCTTGAATCTCGTGGTCACATTATCTAATTTCCACATACTCAGGAATTTTTTTGTCCATTAGCGATTTATTGTATCATAATCTTTAATGGGAGAAAAAGTTGACTGTGACATTCGCGAAGAATCGCGGCGATTTCGTCCACCACCCACGGATTTTGCTGGGTCGAGTTTATCTGCACATACTTGTATTTTCGTCTACTGTTATCTTCTCCTATTTCACAATCTAGCAATTCGAGTTCCCCGCAACATGTTACTGGTTCTGGGTAAATGGAGCTTCGTCTTCTTTAATACTACCCGGCATTAAATATCATTGAGTACGAATGCCAGGCTCTTATTATCATTTAACCAAATGTTATTCTTATCCTTTCCGTGGCCGCAATACTTGTTTTGACGTTTTTCTTACTTCGAACGTATTGAAAGAACCTTTCGGTAATGATTGGGATTTCTTCTTTGCAATTTTTTCTTCATACTCGCGCATTTTAGTCATTATTATCCTTTACAACGACGTTTTACGTCATTGTATTCTCTAGAATCGCGTCCTCATTTTGATCGCTTGTAACTTTTATACGCTCGTCGCTTACTGCCATTGATTTGTGGAATCTCATTTGTCTCCATGGGTTTGGTTTATTGTTGTGTGTTTGCCGTTTTCCTTGATCTGGAAACATGTTTTATCAATGCCCCCGATTGGAGTTTATTTGTGAATAAATTACACATGTTTTCGGCGTTTAGTTAAACCGGGTTAGTAGGTCAACCCAATCAACGTCGCGGAGGTGTGCCCTGCTGAAGATCTGTCGTTGAAATCTGCTTTCTAATAATGGGAACGTAATAAGCGCGGTTTTTCTGTGATGTCTACCTTGTCGATTATATCCGCATCTGATACCTTATCACTGTTTTTGCCAATGTTCACCTATATCGCAGTATTACTCCAGATCAGTGTCGGTAGTGAAACTACATCTAACTAGGATACTATTATCCCTTGTAGGCTCACGGACCCCTTGTTTAAATATACTTCGATTTACTATGATCAAGCGAATCGGCGGACCTTAACTCTATCAGCAAAATTATATTTTTTCCAGTTTTACGATGTAGGTTAAAATCTGCACATAGAGTGTGATCGTTATTACTGTTCATGAACTGACTTTATCTCGTCAATAGAGGGAGGCCATCACTGCCGCATTAGATTTGGGAGGACGATATAGGTTCCCAGAGATAGCAATTTCCGTTTTAGCTTAATCTTTGGCGTAGACTCGATGTCATAGTGATCTTTATTTACTTTATCGATTTCGATTGCTTGCAATTATCTTTAATGTAAGATGACACCTCCCCTTTGCTTTATGCTACCAACATTTAGGAATGTCTTATGCCTGGATGGCTATTTTTCAGATAATAATGTTTATCTTTTGTTGTTGACACAACTCTCATGATTACTAACGAGATCTGGCGTTTCGGCACACCTTCGATTAGTTCGTTCCGCTTCACTACGTGTGCTTCTGTGTGTGTGTTGAGATAGTATTTAATTAGACGTTAATAAGTTTTGGTAACCTTGCGTGAGGTTTCCGGCAGGGTGTCTGCGGTCCACTGTACCCGAGGGCGTTTGATTAGTGACTTTGATTAGTATTTGCGGAAACGGAACTGACTCAAGCGTGGCTGTGGGGGTAGAAGGGTTAAGTAACGCTGCTACCGCCGTCCGCTCGTCGTTTTTTGATCTTAAGAAGAAACTTTATCGATTTGTGCGAATCCTAATTGTGCTGGCCAACGGCTGAGGTGGATCCGTCATCCCCAAACAGGATGGAAGCCTCACCAGAGGATGGGGCTCGTAGAAATGATCGAGTTTGCGAAGTCTACATTTTCCTGTGCACAAAGAGCCCTTAGCCGGTTATTTGCCTGAACGCTTATCGTAAAGCGTTGGGCCACCACCTGTCTGGGGGAATTCCTGAAATAATGATTGATATAGTTTTGTCTTGAACTTCCGGTCAACTTTCCTGTACTTGTCCATATTTCTTCGATCAATGCTAACTGTCACGTCATTGGTTCCGGCATGAAGGATATAGAGAGTGATTTATCGTTTGTGTTCTATGGTGACGTCATCGCATGCTGTAGTGAATGTCGCGAGTCTGGCTCCCTGGGAGAGAGCGCTTCCTTTTGTCACTTGTGACCCTACGCACAAAACTCCACCAGCTGTCCTCGGAGAATTGAGTCCCACGATCAATCTTGTCTCGGTACGTCTTCTTTCATTTCGCCAAGAACTGAATTTTGTTGAAGGTTGTGATCGTTAAGGGCGCCTTACTGATGTTTGATCGTCGCGATCTTCGCCTTCACTGGAACGAAGGGAGCAGGTGAGGAGAAGCGAGGAGCGGGGTGGGAGGAGGAGGCTGTGTGGAGGACTGAGAAGGGGAGGAGTCAGGGGACAGGAGGACAAGATGGCGGGGTAAGAGGGTCGGAAGGCGAGTTGAGGAGGATGACGAGTATGAGGAAGGAAACGGAGGCGGAGGAGGAAGGAGGGTGTGGGGAGGAGGAGGAGTAGGAGGCGCAAGGAGGTGGGGAGGAGGAGGATGCAGGGGGGAGAGGAGCACGTGGCGCGGAGGGGGATGAAAGAGGGGGGCGAGGAGGGGGCGATGAGCTAGAGGAGGAAGAGAAGGACGCGTCGGCGGCATGGGAGGGGTGGGAGGGTGGTGCGAGGAGGAGGAGGAGGATTGAGGAGGATGAGGGGGGATGAGTATGAGGAGGAGGAGGATTCTTGGAGGAGGAGGATGAATAGTGAGTAGGAAGGAGAGGGGTGACGGAGTGCCATGATGATGAAAGGGGGAGAGGAGGAGGAGTAGTGCGCCACTGAGGGTCTTGCGGAGTCGTATCGGAGGAAGTGAGGCTGCCTTGCTGTAGTTAGAGATGGTGGCGGCGGTTGGGGGACGGGGGGGAGGAAAATACAAAGGAATACAAAGGAACACAACAGCAAGCGAACCGCATAGTCTCCTTCCAAGACTGTTTTTGCTTTAACGATACTACCTAACTAGATAATAAGATAAAAGGATATGAAGTAGATATGCTCCTCCTCACCCCCCATCCTCCAGCCGAAGTGGCCGGAAAATAAAAGTGATACCATGCAATATAGAAACTGCATGGAATTTGTGAGTGAAAGTGAAGCTGTAATCCTATGGCTAACTACTAATAGTTTTGTGGGGTATGTTTTAGTTCTTGATATAGGTCATGTTATGTGTGTTTTTGTATGGTGTGAACACAGTGTGGAGTTTCAAGGTGTGGTGATGCAGCCTTTCGCTGGCGCTTCTTTGGAGGCAGCAGTCAATCAGGCCCCACCTCCGTTACAAATCCATGCGGATTGTGTACTTTCCTGTAGGACGCCGTACACTTCAATGCCTCCTGCAGCAGTGACCCCTGGTCCTTACAATCCCGATGGTGGTCACTAACTGTCAGGACCCTAACTGAACCACCGTGCAGCCGCACAGTCGGAGTATAGTGGTAACGCGTTAACTCGGCTATCTGTGTGTGTCTGAGTTCTATGTCGTGTTGGTGTAGGCTCAAGTGTGGAATTCCGGGGTGGTGCGGCAGCCTTGCCTGGCGCTTTCATCTTGGGAGGCAGAGGCATCAGCCCCAGCTCCGTTTCAATCCACTGCGGAGTGCACATTTCCAAGTAGGACGCGTGCACTCAATGCCCCTCTGCAGCAGTGACCCCTGGTATATAAATCCCGATGGTGGTCACTACTGGGAAAGGGCCCTTACTGAACCACAGCCCGTCAAGGTCAAAGTTTGTAGTAGTGACCGTTTACCTCGGGTGTCGTGGTCTGAGACTGTGGGAGGGGTTGTGATAGACGCGACTCCGCAATCATTTTAATACGCATGATATTAAGTTTTCAAGCCCGCGAGATAAATTTATTATGCCGAGAATAAACAGTGACAACCGGGGATTTGATATGAAATTTTTTATTTATCGAGGCGACTTTTTATGATTCTCTTGTATTTGAGTTTACTACGTCTTACGGCAGCCCATTTCCATACTTTTACAACACGGTTTGTGAAGATACTTTGCTTCGTTCGTTACAATGCGCGTTTTCCTGCTTATTTTAAATCCGTTGTTTGCATAGTTGAGGCTTGACCGGTCTAGCGTGAAAAGATTTTCGTGGGGAGCTACTTCGTAAATCCGTTTGAAGATTTTAAATACTTCGGATGAGGTCGCCTCTTATCTTCGTTTTTGTAGTGGGAATATAGTTAAGTTCTTTTGAGCCGATTTTCGTACGATTTTATTTCGCAATCTAGGTATCATTTTTGGTTACTCCTGCGCTGTATTTTTTCTAGTTTATCTATGTCCTTTTTAAATAAGGTGACCAGAACTGCACCCAGTATTCTAGAATGGGGGAGAACAAGGCGAGTAAAAAGGTGAGTGATAACTTTTCAGATTTGAAACTGAGAAGGTGTCCAATAAAGCCACCATTTATTTGCAGTTTTTTTACTACCTCTATAATTTGGGTGTATCGTTTGAGATTCTTTTGAGATTATAACGACGCCTAACATCTTTTTCTTTTATCACAACTTTTAGTTGGAAATCGTTCATCACGTAACATTTTATTGAGGTTGTGTATGTACCGTATGTAGTACATGGCTTTGTCAAGGTTGAAAAATTCATTTGCCATGTTTTTGACCATTCTGTTAGCGTGTTTACGTCGTTTTGTATGGTTGGCGCTGAGATTCTGTATATGCTATGTTTGTGATTTTCGTTGATCCATCAGCAAATTTTCGATATCCTGCATGTGATTCCCTCGTCATGTCTTTATTATATTAAGAACAGATGATGTTCCTAATAACACCCTAGATGTCTATGGTGTGTCCACCAAAATTGGTACGGGTCCTATACAGAAAGTGATGAGGGACGCGGTAAGATTACTTGGTCAAAGGTAGCCTGGGGAATTCTTCCTCGAGTCTCGCGTAAGAAAAACCAAACCTTTAGCTATTTTTAAAATGCCACACTGATAATAGACTTAATAATATGGTGTTTTTTACGTTTTTTTAGTGTGGACAAAGACGTGCATTTATAAATATGTTGTTTTGTTTTTTGATACTCAGCTGAAAAGCCTGTTTAAAATTCCTAACACTAGTATCCTTGTGATGTGAGTTATATGTAAGCTGTTGATCGCCAGTATTTAAAAGAGATGTAAAGTGTGTTGTACGTACGACGGGAAAAAAAATCTAAGAGAAACTTAGTCGTGACAAATAACGACGTATTGAGTAGTTGCCATACTGGTTGTTTGGCTGGAGCTGCGATGCTAGTCGCCGGCTTGGAGCGAGAGATATTCCGACCTCACACGAATGGTGTTGAGAGTAGGAGGGATGAGGAGGAGGAGATGGAGGATGAGGAGGAGGAGGAGGAAGGGAGGCGGAGGAGAGGAGGCGGAGGAGGCTGTAGGATTACATAGGATTACTAGGAGTAACAGACACGCATGAGACCTATGGTCCATAGCGAGGGTATCTGCTGAACTACATACTACTAACTATTCAACTACTTGTAAGAAAACAGTGGGAAAAAGATACCATGTCCCTAAAGAGGATAGGAACATGGAAGTGCATATTGCAGAATGATAGATATTATGGAAAAATACTAACTACAACTACCACTACCACACACTATCGATACGGGGGACTAGATCGACATTTCGCCTATCAATACCCATTTACTCTACAGTGCGCGTCAAGTCTGTTTTTTAAATGTCTTTATTGTGTTGCTCTGGAGGGCTCCGACAACATTTGCCTGGTAACTTGTTCCATCGATTCAACGACTCTAAGCATTGAAATATTTTTAGCGGAGATCGTGATCACGTTGACCAGGTTTAGTTTTAACAAACCAATTATTTCTTGTTGTCACTTGAGTTGAAAAAGCTCAAATAGGTTTATCATTTGATTAATGAAACATCAAAACCTTTTAGGATCTTAAAGGTTTCTATCAAGTCCCCACGGATTGCTACGATCCTTAAGGAAAACATATTAGTTTCCGCAGTCTCTCTTCATAAGATGAATTTTCGCAGAGATGGAATTTGTTTGGTTGCTCATTCTTTGCACTGATTCCAATTTGGCTTGATCTTTTTACGAAACAGGTTGCGACCAAATTGAACGGCATTTCCAAGTGCGGCCTAACCAAGGACGTGTATAATTGTGTCATTACTTCGGAGTTTTATGTTCAAGAGTTACGTTTTAATAAGCCCAACATCATATTTGCCTTTTTAACTGGCAGCTAGGCAACTGCGACTGGTTTATCAGATCAATTACATGATGATGAACACCTAAATCCTTTGTCCTCTGTCTTCAGTTACGTTATTAGCATTTGATGTTATATTTGAGGTTAATCGTTTGCCTATAATGCATTACTTTACATTATCGGAATTGGAATTTTAAAAGCCAATTTAAATCACTCCCATCTGATAGTTTGTCGAGATCACTTGTATGAGTTCGCAGTTTCCTCAGTATATGCTTTACGCCTAAGTTGGTGTCAGCTGCAAATTTTTGATATTTTTAGATACAAGTCCGCAGTCCTAGATCGTTGATATATATCAGAAAAAGAGTAGGCCCAAGACCGAGCCTGAGCCACCCCACTAGTGACATCTAAACCAATCAGATGCCTCACCATTTTATTACTACCCGTTGTTTACGATTGAAAGCCAATCCGCCAATCATGAACATATTCTCTCCTATGGCCATGTGCCTTAGCTTGGTCAACAGTCCGCTTATGTGGAACTGTATCGAAGGGGCTTTCTAACATCAAGGTATATTACATCCGAGGGATTTTAGCGTCCAGTTTTGAATAAAATGGCATTAAAAATCCTAGGTTTGTTCGCAGGATCTCTTATTTCGAAATACATGCTGGGAGTTTAGTATAGAGTTTTTTCATCGAGGAAAGACAACTATTTTATCCCGCATTATTTTCCTCAAATGTTTTTAACAATCACGGACGTAGAAACTAATTGGTGATAATTACTTTCGAGGCTCTTACTCCCTTTTTTGAATATCGGTGTAACATTAGCTAATTTCCACATACTACGAACATTTTTTTCACTTAGCGATTTATTGAAAATAATCTTTAATGGGAGCGAAAGTTGACTATGACATTCGCGAAGTAGTCGTGGCGAGATTTCGTCCACCCCCACGGATTTTGCTGGGTCAAGTTTCAGCAAATACTTTGATATTTCGTCTACTGTTATCTCTCCTATTACCAGTCTATCCCTTTCGAGTCCTGCATACATGTTTACTGGTTCTGGTAATGGAGCTTCGTCTTCTTTAATAAATACCGCATTAAAGTATTCATTGAGTACGAACGCCATACTCTTATTATCATTTACCAAGATATTATTATTATCTTTCAGTGGTCCAATACTTGTTTTGACGTTTTTCTTACTTCGAACGTATTGAAAGAACCTTTTCGGGTTTGATTTGGATTCCTTTGCAATTTTTTCTTCATACTCGCGCTTTTTAGACTTAATTAGTCCTTTGCAGCGACGTTTGACGTCATTGTATTCTCTAGAATCGCAGTCTGCATTTGATCGTTTGTAAACTTTATACGCTCGGCGCTTTCTGCCAATGATTTGTTGGATCTCATTATTCATCCAACTGGGTCTGTTTATGTTATTCAAACGTTTTCTTACCATGGGAACATGTTTATCCACCACCGATCGGAGTTTATTAGTGAATACATTACACATGTTTTCGGCGTTATTACCATTTAGTAGGTCAATCCATTTAACTTCGCTTAGTACCCTGCTGATCTTCGTGAAATCTGCTTTATTATAATTTGGGACTAATAACCGATTTTCTGTGATGTCTACATTGCAATTTATGCCGCATCTGATTAGCCTGTGATCACTGTTTGCCAAATGTTCACCTATATCGCAGTAATCAATCAGATCAATGTCGGTAGTGAAAACTAAATCTAGGATACTATTATCCCTTGTAGGCTCACGGACCACCTGATTTAAATATACTTCGTTCACCATATCAAGCAATCGCATACCTTCTCTATCAGCAGAATTATTATTCCAGTTTATATGAGGTAGGTTAAAATCTCCACAAATAATTGTATCGTTATTATTGTTCACAACTGACTTTATCTCGGAGGAGGAGGAGGAGGAGGAGGAGGAGGAGGAGGAGGAGGAGGAGGAGGGATGCGTCATTATCCAGATAGACTCAAAGGAGACGTGATTATCACTGCTAAATTAAACAAGAGCTTCCCAACTCATTACCGAAAGAGGGAAGGAAGGTAAGGACGAGCTGGCAACACTGTTAGGGTCGGTGGGTGAGGGAAATAAGTAAGGAGGCGAAAAAAGGAATAAGAGACAAATATTGATGAGGGGAGACACACACACACATACACACACACACACACACACACACACACACACACACACACACACACACACATACACCAGTCCCCTCCGTAGTGTAAGGGAAGCACGCTCGGTTCACAACCGAGAAGTCCCGGGTTTGATCCCCGGGTGGAGCAGAAACAGATGGGTTGTATCCTTAAAACCCGAGCCCCTGTCCACCCTGCAGTGAATGGGTTCCGGATGTTAGCCGGGGGTCTGTGACCCTTCTCCCGGGGTGCTGGCTTCGGCCAAAACTAAGCACTAAGGATGAATGATAAAAAAAAAAAGTTGATATGGAGACGGGACCATACGAGCGTTGCTCAGGCCCTGTAAAATACAAGTAGATGAATACAACTAGATGAACACACACACACACACACACACACACACACACACACACACACACACACACACACACACACACACACAGTCTCACAGTCACACACGCACGCGCACAGTCTCACAGTCACACACGCACGCGCA
>JACEEZ010002907.1:37500-45000 GCA_016584305.1 Chionoecetes opilio | reverse complement strand
TGGTAAAAAATTTGTTTTATTTCTTTATGTTTTTGCTCTAGTAATAGTTATTTTTTTACTTAGAACTATTTAACCTCGTGAGATTTTAGTCCATTGATTGTTGTTTTGGGTGCAGCAAAACATTTTGAAATAGGTTCATTAGTTTTTTTGGAGTGTATTTCTTTTATAAACAAAATTTTGTTATGAGTATTCGGCTTTTTCCCCAAAAATTCATTGGTAGTTAATCATTTTTTATCTCTTTTTGTTCATGTTTATTTTACATCCTATACATCTATTTGAGAGCATTTTGGCACCTGGTCCCTGGTCTTTCCGGTTGAAAAATACTTCGAGTGAGGATGGCGCGCTAACGCGTAGAGAAGGGGTCGACGAGCGGCGGGGGGGGGTCCAACACAGTCTATTTTTATCCAAATTCGATGAATTTTCGAGAAAATTTTGTTTACCATAGTGTGCTTTAAGGCCTCAGTGATCTCTAGAGCACTGAAACAGAAAAACGAAATATTTTTTTCCGTAGTCTAAAAAAAATTGGAAACGCCTCCCTTAAAGTCTTACTCTGGTCCTTATAATAGTCACTTATCCCTATCACTCAGCTCTGCCCAGCAACCAGTTATTCACCATCACTTTGAATTCCTGGACACTCACTCCGTTAAATTACATATGTTTGTGATATCAGCGTGCTCCACCAACTGATATATGTGATTGTGAACTGGCGCTGGTGGTGCCACGTACGGAAGTGGGGCTGTAATAGCTCACCAGGAGCCAGAGCGACAGCACGGATGGTGACCGGAGCCAGGCGGCATGGTTGCCACAACGCCTGAAGGTGACTCACACGCATCACCTGCACCTTGAACACCACAGTGAGTCCCGCCACGTCACGTCGGTGTTGGAGGGTGGTGAGCTGTGGCTCCTGTCCGGCATTGTTGTTTTCGATGATCCTCACCGCTCGGGCCTGTACCATGTTCAGGAGGGTGAGGTGTTTATTGGCCGCGCTGCCCCACGTGAGGCACGCGTACTCCAGGGAGGAGCAAACCTGCGCCTTGTAGAGGATTTCTAGCCCCCTACCGTCGAGAAGTCACGACATCGTCCTCGGAGATGCCACCTTCTCTGAGGCCACTTTAGCGAGTCGCTCGATGTGGGTTCTGAAGGTAAAACTACGGTCGTAGGTGACCCCCAGTACCTCCACCTATTCCTGCGGGGCTATTGTGTCCCTGTTGAATTTAAGGCGCAGAGCTGCAGCCGACCTGGAGACGTTGAGAAACTGCGTTTTGTGGGAAACAAACTTCACTTGCCACATGCTGCCCCAGGCTGCGATGCGGCTTAGCGCGTCATTGAGCTGGGACGTGGTGGCAGTTTCCTCCGCTAAGCTGTAGCTCTGGGTCAGGGTGATGTCATCCGCAAAGGCCTTCGCCCTTGGGATGAGGTGCAGCAAGTCATTAATGTAGATGTTCTAGAGCAGGGGGCCGAGGCAGCTTCCCTGAGGCACACCTGCTCTGATAGGCTACACCTCGGACTCCTGTCCACTGACAGTCACCCTCAGGTGTCTGTCCTTCAGATAATCTCTGAGGAGAGGCAGGAGTGCCCCGTCTATGCTGGCTGCGCGGAGCTTTGTGACCAAAGCTTCATGCCACACACGGTCAAAGGCGCCTTCGATGTCCAGCGCCACGATGGCAGTGGCCGTGCCTTGGTCCAGGGCTGCACTCAGGTCAGAAGCCAGCAGTAGGTGTAGGTCTGCCGCTGACCTCTGTTGCCGAAACCAAACCTGCCTGCCTGCCTGAAGCCTGCCTGCCTGCCTGCCTGCCTGCCTGCCTGCCTGCCTGCCTGCCTGCCTGCCTGCCTGCCTGCCTGCCTGCCTGCCTGCCTGCCTGTCTGTCTTTCTGTCTGTCTCACTGTCTTTCTGTCTGTCTGTCTGTTTGCAAAAAAATGTGGGTAGCCTTCACAGCCTTTCTGTCTGTAATGCAAATACAATATGACACAATACAATATAATACAATGGAGGGAAGCACGCTGTGGGAGGGACCAGAGGCGTCTCCTTACTGAAGGCGTTCTACGAGGAAGGAAGGTAGGAAGGAAGGAAGTAAGGACGGAAGGAAGGAAGGAAGGAAGGAAGGAAGGAAGGAAGGAAGGAAGGAAGGAAGGAAGGAAGGAAGGAAGGAAGGAAGGAAGAAAGGAAGGAATGGGAGAGAAAAGGAAGGAGTGTGAAAAAAAATTGAAAGTTTTGATTCTTGGAAATCATATTCTTGTGGTTTATTTATATGTTGACCCGTATGGTTTTTTTGTTGTTGTTGTTGTTGTTGTTGCTGTTGTTGTTGTAGTGATGGTGGCGGTAGGAGATTACTTGATTTTGATTTCACTATTATTACTACAGTCATTTTTTGTTAATATTCATACCATTATTATTAGTATTATTATCATTACTATCATTACTATTATCATTATCATTATTTATTACTATTATAGTTGGTGGTGATGCGATAGTGAAGGTTGAACAATAACAAACTAAGTAGTAGTAGTAGCAGTAGTAGTAGTAGTAGTAGTAATAGTAGTAGTAGTAGTAGTAGTAGTAGTAGTAGTGGTAGTAGTAGTAGTAGTAAAAGTAGTAGTACTGATAGTGATAGTAGTAGTATTAGGGGTTTCGGTGAAACTTTTGCTGTTGCCCTTGACATATCAAAAGCTTTTGATAGAGTCTGGCACAAATCTTTAATTTCCAAACTACCCTCATTCGGTTTCTATCCTTCTCTCTGTACCTTCATTTTAAGTTTCCTTTCAAACCGTTCTATTGCAGCTACTATAGACGGACATTGTTCTTCTCCTAAATCTATCAATAGTGGTGTTCCCCAGGGTTCTGTCCTATCACCCACTCGCTTTCTATTATGCATTAATGATCTTCTAAGTCTAACTCAAAGCCCTATCCACTCCTACGCTGATGATTCTACCCTGCATTTTTCAACGTCGTTTATTAGACGTCCAACTCAACAGGAACTAAGTGATTCACGGAGAGATGCCACCGAGCGCCTAACTTCTGATCTTTCTATTGTTTCTGATTGGGGCAAAGCAAACCTTGTTTTGTTCAATGCCTCAAAAACCCAATTTCTTCACCTATCTACTCGACAAAACCTACCAGATAACTATCCCCTCTTCTTCAATGACACTCAACTGTCTCCTTCTTCTACAATGAACATTCTAGGACTATCCTTTACTAAAAATCTGAACTGGAAATCTCACATCTCATCTCTTGCTAAAACAGCTTCTAAGAAGTTAGGTGTGCTGTGGCGTCTGCGTCCTTTTTTTTCTCCCTCCCAATTGCTTGCTCTCTACAGGGGCCTTATCCGCCCATGTATGGAGTATGTCTCACATGTTTGGGGAGGATCCACTCATACAGCTCTCCTAAACAGGGTTGAGTTAAAAGCTTTTCGTCTCATCAACTCCTCTCCTCTGACTGACTGTCTTCAATCTTTAAATCACCCCCGCAATGTTGCTTCTCTTGCTCTCTTCTACCGTTATTTTCATGCTCACTGCTCTTCTGAACTTGCTAACTGCATGCCTCCCCCACTCCCGCGGCCTCGCTGCACAAGACTTTCTACTCATTCCCATCCCTATTCTGTCCATCTTCCTAATGCAAGAGTTAATCAGTATCTTTACACTTTCATCCCTTTCACTGGTAAACTCTGGAACTCTCTTCCTGTTTCTATTTTTCCAATTTCCTATGACTTAAATCTTTTCAAAAGAAGAGTAACAAAACACCTCCCGAACTAAATTGGCCTACCCCTTTGTTTTTATTTTATTCTCTTACTGTCTTCTTTATAGGGACTGGCAACTAAGCGGGCTTTGTGTTACCCATTTTTGTTGTGCCCTTGGCCAGTTCCCTGTGATGTAGAAAAAAAAAAAAAAAAAAAAAAAAAAAAAAAAAATAGTAGTAGTTGTTGTAATGGTAAAAGTAGTAGTAGTAATAGTGATAGTAGTAGTAGTAGTAGTGGTAGTAGTAGTTGTATTAGTACTGATAGTGATTTAATTATTATTATTATTATTATTATTATTATTATTATTATTAGTAGTAGTAGTAGTAGTAGTAGTAGTAGTAGTAGTAGTAGTAGTAGTAGTAGTAGTAGTAGTAGTAGTGGGTGGCGAGTGTTACCATACAGAAGTTTTGGAATGTCGGCCGATGTGTAGAAGTTAGAGTGAAGCGTTTTATACTGTGCAAGGGCTGGTAGGTAGACTTTGGGAATGTGGTGACAGGTTGTGAGTGTGTGTGTGTGTATGTGTGTGTGTGTGTGTGTGTGTGTGTGTGTGTGTGTGTGTGTGTGTGTGTGTGTGTGTGTGTGTGTGTGTGTGTGTGTGTGTGTGTGTGTGTGTGTGTGTGTGTGTGTGTGTGTGTCTGTTTGTGGTGTGTATTAGGGTACGCCGTATAACAAAAATTCTTTTTCTCAACTTTGGCATACCAATTTCCTATGTAAAATGGAATTCTAAGACGATTTTATCTTATTCCATTTTTGCATTTGAGCAATTCTTACTATGTAAAATCGCACTTTAAGCTATGTTTTGCATATAAATATAAAAGTCCATTTTTGCATAGCAAGAAGTGCTCAAACCAAAAAGTTGAAGCGGACAAACCACCCTTAAAATTTAATTTTACATAAGAAAACACCCTGCATAATTCGAAATAATCTATATTTCACTTTTCATCGGACCTACGGCGTACCCTAAATTGCTCCTGTCCGCACGTAGAAGGTCACAGCTGCTTGGACCTTCTTGGGCTGCTACATCATCACTCTGAGCTGCGTGAGGATGTGCTTGGGGCCATCCTCTAGTCTGTGGTGAACCTTGATGTCGTAGTAGAGTTTGAAGTACACCTGCAGGCAGTACTTGACTAGGATTTCCAGGGTGTTCAGTTCTTTGCCAGTCAGTCCATGCTTTCTGGTCCACGTGTACACGAGCGACTGGGCTGTGGTGAGCCATCTGGAGTGGGACACCTTGCCACACTTGATCTCCTGCAGCTCGGACGGGAGAACGTCCCGCTTCACAGCCTGGACCAGCTGGTAGGAGACCTGCTGGTCAGTGGACATGTTGACCAGGATATACTCCGGTATCTCCGTGAGATCTTCACCGCCTGGCACTCCTTTGAACTCTGCGTTGTACTGCAACGCAGTACATTCACGCTGGACAGCAGACTGCACACTGGACCCGTGAAGCCAGTGTCAGATGAGGTAGGCCCGTCGATGTTGGTGATAAGGTGGCGCAGGGGCAACTCGCTTGTGTGCAACACGCATATACTCCAGAAGAGCTTGCGTCCCAGCATCTTCTCTAAATGGGCGTGAGTACCACCCTTCCACCCCATGTTGGCCCTAGTTGAGTCACCTTGCAGTACGATCAGTGAGTCGGTGGAGTCGTGTGTCACCAGCAGATCATAGAGAGTCTGAGCCACCTTGAACGCAGGCTTCTCAGGTGGCACTGGGTCCTCTGGTACAAAGTGCCAAAGGTACCTTCCAGATGGCTCCTCTGTCACTGACACATGCTCCTCCCTGATCAACCTTGGGTGCAGTTTCCCATAGCTGTCGGGCACCATCGCCCTGGTCTTGTCCTTCCTCCCATCGTAGCCTAATCCAACTATTTTGGTACCCTGGTTAGGGTACGCCGTATAACAAAAATTCTTTTTCTCAACTTTGGCATGCCAATTTCCTATGTAAAATGGAATTCTAAGACGATTTTATCTCATTCCATTTTTGCATTTGAGCAATTCTTACTATGCAAAATCGCACTTAAAGCTATGTTTTGCATATAAATATAAAAATCCAATTTTGCATAGCAAGAAGTGCTCAAACCAAAAAGTGGAAGCAGCCAAACCACCGTTTAAATTCAATTTTACATAAGAAATAACCCTGCCAAATTCGAAATAATCTATATTTCACTTTTCATTGGACCTACGGCGTACCCTAGTGTGTATTCATCTAGTTGTATTCATCTAGTTGTATTTTACAGGGCCTGAGCAACGCTCGTATGGCCCCGTCTCCATATCAACATCGAATCCGGGATCGAACCCGGAACTTCTCGGTTGTGAGCCGAGCATGCTAACCCTTCCACTACGGAGTTCCCCATGTGTGTGTGTGTGTGTGTGTGTGTGTGTGTGTGTGTGTGTGTGTGTGTGTGTGTGTGTGTGTGTGTGTGTGTGTGTGTGTGTGCGTGTGTCTGTGTGTGTGTGTGCGTGTGTCTGTGTGTGTGTTTGTGTGTGCGTGCGTGCGTGTGTGTGTGTCAAATACAATCAAAATTACATTGGGGAGGCGGTAGCAGAGTGGTTAGCGTCTCCTACTGGCGTTCTTGGTGACCCGAGTTCGATCCCCGAAGAAAACCAAAGCCTTTCTGCATCGTCGAGTGGCCTAAGAACACCCACATGCCCTGCCCATTAACTCTACTTTGGATTGCGACTGCATCGAAGGACACAGGGGGGCGGCATGAGCCTCTAATCACAGGCGTCACTATAAAAATCCTGCCTGCGCCACCACGGGCGAGGACCAACCATCACAGCCATCAAGTGAACCTCCAGAGCCTACCATACGAGCCCTGGGTCACCACTGCCTACAGGCGCTATAGGCACAAATGTAAAAAAAAAAAAACATCCTAAGCGACCACTTCTCGTAATGGACATGTATCAAAACGTTATCATCTGTGCTCTCTCTCTCTCTCTCTCTCTCTCTCTCTCTCTCTCTCTCTCTCTCTCTCTCTCTCTCTCTCTCTCTCTCTCTCTCTCATCTATCTGTGTTAATTACCGTGTTAGTTACGCCATGCAATATTCCCTGTGAGGCACGTGAGGCGAGGCAGGACTGATTGCACCATTTGAAAGCCAATGGAAGTAAATTTTTTGTGTTTAGGTCTGCATTTATGACGTTTATACATACAAACCTATAAACAGACATTTGCTGTTCACCCTCACATTTTGAGCAAATTTGATTCATTTTTATTGTGTGACTATGACAATACTATATCAAAACAGGAATGATTTGTTAATATTGTTTTTGATTGTTATTGTTTTTATCTTAACATTTATCATTATTTATATTGCTATCATCATTAGTATTGTGTTATTTATTATTTTTTTTACTATTATCATGATTTGAAAACATTATTATATTCGTTTCTTTATCATCCACACTCACCACCACCACTACTACCACCACCACCACCTATTCCGGCGACAACACCAGAGCAACATAAAAAAAGTTAGCCCCCCCCACACACCCATACAAAAAAACCCATGGAAACAACATATCTTTTTCAATCTACCGATTTCTCATTATCGGAATAAATAAGTGCATCTGTTAACAGTATCAGAATATCGGTGTATCAGTATCGGTGTCGATCGGGAAGGAGGAAGGTAGGAGGACTGGGTACAGGTAATGCCACGGGTAATCCAGACACACCTTGAATGGCCAACAGGTAACAGCCAACTCGGGTAAATCATGGACAGGAAGCAAAGAAGATTGTTGGAACTGACACACATAACCCAATTAATAA
>JACEEZ010002907.1:27500-32500 GCA_016584305.1 Chionoecetes opilio | reverse complement strand
CAGGCTCCGCTTTGACCGCCACCTGGAGACAATGGCGCGTCGAGCTTCCCTGAGGATGACCTTCCTGCGCCGAGTAAGGCACCTGCTCGACGCTGACGGCCTCATGCGGCTGTATAAGGCCCAAGCGAGGCCCGTCATGGAGTACAGTCCTCTCACCTGGATTAGTAGTGCCCAGTGCTACCTGTCACTGCTGGACAAAGTGCAGAGGCATGCTAAGCGCCTCATAAACCCAACCGACGACCAATATCACATGGAACGTAGCCCGCGGCAACAGTGGTAGCAGCAGCAGCGACGACAGCAACAACAACATCAGCTGCAACTTAAACAACACCAGCAACAACAACAACAACAACGACTACTGCAGGAGCAGTGGCGGGATGATCCCCGCTCCCAGCTTGACAGCCTGGGGCACCGGAGGAGAGTCGGTGCCCTCACAGTGTTGCACAAGGCCCAGGTGCAACACTCTTCCCACCTTGCAGGACTTCGGGTCCCGTGGAGGAGGTCAGAGCGCGCTACGAGGACGATAGTGTCAGGTGATCTCCTCATCGAGGCCCCGAGGACACACACCGGGATGGGACAGCGAGCCTTTACTTGGGCCACGGCGACACTGTGGAACACCTTCACGGTTGAGGTGGATGTTGTGGCCATGAACACCCAGCAGGTGAAGGTGGCGGCTCACAGAGGGTGCCACTTACATCCGCCTTAGTGCCCGTAAGGCGTGACACAGTGTCGTGTCAATAGTGACACACAGTGACACACACATAGCGACACACATTGACACAGTGTACGTGTCAATAATGCGCCTGAAAAGTGCCTGTGACGGACAGTGACCCTCAGCCTGTAACAGTATATACTTAGTTATTATCATATAAGGCATAGCTTTTGGATAGATGTCCCCGGGACAGGGGACATCTTTAGCTTCTGCCACTCATTGCCTTCACCAACCTCTTTGCTATTTGTAGCCCCATGTATACCATGATGTCAGTTGTTTCAATAAAATAAAAAAAAGAGAGAGAGAGAAAGAGAGAGAGAGAGAGAGAGTGAGAGAGAGAGAGAGAGAGAGAGAGAGAGAGAGAGAGAGAGAGAGAGAAGAGAGAGAGAGAGAGAGAGAGAGATAGAGAGAGAGAGAGCGAGAGAGAGCGAGAGAGAGAGAGAGAGAGAGAGAGAGAGAGAGAGAGAGAGAGAGAGAGAGAGAGAGAGAGAGAGAGAGAGAGAGAGAGAGAGAGAGAGAGAGAAGAGAGAGAGAGAGAGAGAGAGAGAGAGAGAGAGGAGAGAGAGAGAGAGAGGGAGAGAGAGAGAGAGAGAGAGAGAGAGAGAGAGAGAGAGAGAGATCAAAATAAAACGAATATATAGTTAATCAGGATGAAGGCTTTCCAAAAGTCAAAGCCAGAGAGGTCATGGAACACATTAGGAAGAACCATAGACCACTGTATACCTGGACTGTTCACGCGACAATGTTTTGAATTGCGGGGCTGCATAGGGGCCTGGATCACTAATCTTGTTTTTGCCGATGATGCAGTAATCTTTGCTGAGTCGCTGGAGGTCCTGGTGATGGCTCTCGAGGCGCTGCACGAGGAGGCAAAGCCTTTGGGACTTGAGGTCTCCTGGCTCAAGACCAAGGTCCAGGTATTTGAAGACTTACTAGATGAAGCAGTACAGTCTGTTCATGCGTGTGGCGAGGACATTGAGATCTTGGAAAGTTTTACATACCTTGGTAGCGCAGTCCATAATGATGGCGGGTCACGTCAAGAAGTCTTACGACGGATTGGCATAGCCCACGGTGTTATGGACTCGCTCAGCGGGAGTATTTGGCGTTGTCGGTACCTGTGCAGGAGGACAAAGATCCGGATCTTCAAGTCGCTTGTGATCCCTGTCTTACTCTATGGTTGTGAGACATGGACACTAAATAGTGACTTGAAGAGACGAATCAATGCCTTTGGTAATAAGTGTCTTCGCAGAATCATGGGGTATCGCTGGGATGATTAGTTGTCAAATCAGCGATTGCACCGTGAGACTGAATCGAGGCCTATTACCTGCATAGTCCGTCAGCGCCAACTTCGGCTATATGGGCATGTGGCACGCTACCCTGAAACCGATCCTTCCCATCGGGTTGTATCTGTAAGAGACAATCCGGCGTGGAGGAGGCCAAGGGGGCGCCCACAAGGCTCGTGGCTGGGGCAAGTTGATGTTTCTTGTCGAGAGCTGCTTGGTATGGGAAAGGAGCCTGCATGGGAACTCGCGCGTGGTGACCCCCGGGAGTGGCGTCGTAGGGTGGGCGAGGCGACGCGCCCCCCGGCGTATGCCCCCAATGATTGATTGATTGATTGATAGGGGCCTGCGGGGCGCCCGACAAAGAGATATAGTGGTCTATGGACTATCATATAGACTGGTTTATCAGTATATATGATATACTGTAATCTTCGTAAATGTTTGTTCTATAATATTATCAAATAAAAAACTGTAAAACACGCTAAAGAAATGCCATTACGAGACTATGAAGAAATATGCATGAACTTAATATTCACTTAACTCTTCGCCATTTAAAACTTTGCGTGTCAACTTTTATAATGAAGAGTATCAATAGAAGTGCAATTTTATTAGCTTTTCATTGCTATATTTCGTTATCTGATAAATGAATTAGAACCATGCATATATTAGCGTAAAATAAATAAATAAAATCATCATTCGGGTAATTTTCCCGATTGATGATATTATTTATTTACTTATATATTTCGTTTTCTGATAAATGAATTAGTACCGTGTATAAATTAGCGTTGACTAAATAAATAACATCATCAATCGGGAAAATTACCCGATTGATGATTTTATTTATTTAGTTAACGCTAATTTATGCATGGTTCTAATTACTGTATCAGATAACGAAATATACCAATGGAAATCTAATAAAATTGCGCTTCTATTGATACCATTCATGATAAAAGTTGACTCGCAAAGTTTTAAATGGCGAGGAGTTGAAGTGAATATTAAGTTCATGCATATTTCGTGTCTCGTAATGACATTTCTTTAGCGTGGTTTACAGTTTTTTATATGATAATATTATAGAACAAACATTTGCGAAGATTACAGTATATCAAATATACTGATAAACCAGTCTATATGATCCATATATATATATATATATATATATATATATATATATATATATATATATATATATATATAAAATATATATATATATATATATATATATATATATATGAATCCGAGCGACCCTCCGACTTCAGCCCCTTGTGCGACAGGCCGATATTCCTTGCGCAGTCCAGGTATACAGTGGTCTATGGAAGAACCTATATCCCAACGCATATTTAAGGCAAAGAGAACGAGAGAGAGAGAGAGAGAGAGAGAGAGAGAGAGAGAGAGAGAGAGAGAGAGAGAGAGAGAGAGAGAGAGAGAGAGAGAGAGAGAGAGGAGAGAGAGAGAGAGAGAGAGAGAGAGAGAGAGAGAGAGAGAGAGAGAGAGAAAGAGAGAGAAAGGGAAATTCATGTTCAATGTATAAAAAAAAGCAAAAGTTCGGTGATGTTTGATTTTTTAGCAAGGACATGAGCAAAACATTAAGTTTCACATTAGAAGACTTTTTTTTTCTTCATATATGTAAGACCATAAAATTGTTGCAGAAACTGAATATCTGAAGGTATTTATCGGACACGTCTGCCTATGACATCGAAGGAAAAAGACAAAGAAGGAGTTAACAAAAAAAAAAAAAAAAAAGAGATTCAATTTAAGGTCCATTTTTTTCAAGATGGAGACTTAGGAAATTATATTATTAGGAGTGTTTTGCGTCTGTATTGGCAGGTGTTTGCAGATGTGTCCTTACCTGCCATTTTACTGTGAATTCACTTTGAAAAATATTGTATTTGATTCCAGGTGTGTGTGTGTGTGTGTGTGTGTGTGTGTGTGTGTGTGTGTGTGTGTGTGTGTGTGTGTGTGTGTGTGTGTGTGTGTGTGTGTGTGTGTGTGTGTGTTACCATGCTTGCCTGTCTGTCTGTCTAGCTTCCTACTTCAATGTTTATGCTTGCGTGTGTTAGTATGTGCATGTGTGTGTGTGTACATACTCCATTTCGTGATATTATTTAATTATAAGCGCACATACACCGAATTAATCACTGAAATTGCTGCGCCTATACATTAAATTTGGTGTATGTGCGTGCGTGCGTGCGTGCGTGCGTGCGTGCGTGCGTGCGTGCGTGCGTGCGTGCGTGCGTGCGTGCGTGCGTGCGTGCGTGCGTGCGTGCGTGCGTGCGTTTACCCTCACGCATGTATACATTGAAGATATGTATTATTCCTGAGAGATGTGTATTCATCTAGTTGTATTCATCTAGGTTTATTTTACGAGCAACGCTCGTATGGCCCCGTCTCCATATCAACATTTATTATTCTCATTCATCCTTAGTGATGGCCGAAACCACCACCCCGGGAGGCGGCTCACAAACCTCCGGCTAACACCCGGTACCCATTCATTGGTGGGTGGACAGGGGCTCGGGTTTTAAGAAGACCACCCGTCGTCTTCGCTCCGCCAGGGGATCAAACCCGGGACTTCTCGGTTGTGAGCCGAGCGTGCTTACCCTTACACTACGGAGTTCCCCAAGTGTGAGTGTGCGTGCGTGCGTGTGTGCGTGCGTGTGTGTGTGTGTGTGTGTGTGTGTGTGTGTGTGTGTGTGTGTGTGTGTGTGTGTGTGTGTGTGTGTGTGTGTGTGTGTGTGTGTGTGTGTGTGTGTGTGTGAAATGTATCCGAGCATAAAATTTTCTTATCTTTAGTGATGATATTATACGGTGCACACTGTACAGTTTAACATTTTTACACCCCACTTATAAACATTAATCAACTTTAAAAGAGAGAGAGAGAGAGAGAGAGAGAGAGAGAGAGAGAGAGAGAGAGAGAGAGAGAGAGAGAGAGAGGGGAGAGAGAGAGAGAGAGAGAGAGGAGAGAGAGAGAGAGAGAGAGAGAGAGAGACGAATATATACCTAAATGTGCTAGCACT
>JACEEZ010002907.1:0-25000 GCA_016584305.1 Chionoecetes opilio | reverse complement strand
GTTGTAACATACAGGAAAAGAGCTATGCTCGTACTGTCCCGTCTCCAAATCTACTATTATCCAGCTTGCCTTTGAAGTCCTGAATACTTCTTGCATTAATCACTTATGTATCAAGGTTGTTCCAGGCTTCTATGCTATACGGGAGGCTGTAATTTGTTATGTCCCTCTTGCATGTTGTCCTTTTCAATTTCTTCTCATGACCTCTTGTACTTCTATCGTCCCACACAAATAGATCTTATCTACTCCTCTGTGTGTGGGTGTGTGTGTGGGAGGGGGGGAGGACTGTGTATGTGTGTGTTATTCACCCATGGTCTTGTCCACGCGAGCTGGCTCGCGATCGCCAGTTTCACCCTCAGTACGAGCTTGGAGTTCATTATTACCAATATTTGGGCAATGCTGGGACCTCACACACCACACAGCCCGATCCTCTTGCTCTAGGGGGACAGTGTGTGTGTGCGTGTGCGTGTGCATGTGTATGTGTGTTGGGTCTTACAATGGATTGGCATCTCTGCTTCATTCAAAACATAATTATGTAAAAATAGTTTTCAAGAAATCCTGCCAAATACTTTATACATTATGTCAATTCCCTTCATGTTGCACGATCAATCCTTCATGGCTTTCATTATATCCATTACCTTATATATTTTGTGTTCCCTCATATCCGTCAAGCATCATATTTCTGAGTCCATCATAATAATATAAGCCTAATCACGGAGTATATAAGGATCGCTTGCCTATATCAGGTTCCACAATTTCCATCGTAATGAACACGATATAATTTCCTCATTAATATCTTCCTTCATCCTCTACGTTAATCCAAACGACTCGCTTACTTTGATACTGTTCTGTGCGTTCATTTTGGTATTCACAATTTCACAGCTTTCTTTAAATATCTATTTGCATCAATATCATTTAATATCTTAATTTCTATATTTTTTATCGGTCTTTTAGTATTAGTTTAGTTCTTTACTTTCGTTCATTTTTGTTTTCACAATTTAACACCCCTAAATGATTTTTTTTTCTATTTGCGACTTTGATCTCATATTTCCATATATTTATATTCTTTGTTTGTCTTCTATTACATGTTTTCTTCTTTACCTTTTTCCTATGCCTTTTATTACTCACTTTCCATCCTTTTCTAAGCCACCGTAAGCCTAAACTGAATTTCCATTATTTACACATTCAAACATTAAATTTTATTCTCAAGTCAGACTCAGCACTTATAATTGATTATTGTTCTTTTACTTAAGCAACATGCTTCCATGTCTTGCAATATATTTACCAACACATTTCTGGCATGCTAATATGACGCTTTTACATAAAATGTTCTCATACGTACACATTTCCTGCTGTCATAGACACAGCAGTGTAGCAAATCTTCCTTAACGATGCCACTCGAACTATTACAAGCAGACCTTCCAAATTAATACAAGCAAACCCTCCAAACTTGTCCGTATCTTCTTACTAGTGTGTATCTCATGCTTGCTTCCCTCCACCTGCTTGCCTTGGTAGTTAGTTTCCCATTCATAGTTGTATGATAGTTGCGTGAAAGAGAAGAGTGAATGAGCTTGTTTCCTTATTCCAGCTTGTTTCACGAGAGAGTGCTGCCCCCTAGTAATTAGATTGTAACTTAGTATCTGCCCCTCCTAGTATGCTTGGCCGTGACTGCGAGGCAAACTTTGTTATCAGGGTAGCCAGGTGCGGGAGTAGCAGCTCGGCATCCAGGCCCCTCACACCTCCAAGTGCTTCGAGCACCCACGTCAGGATATACTGTACCAGCACGCACAACACTGTAAATATATACCACTGCATTCACCAATACAATAGGAAAAGGAATGTTAGTGTTTGTCTTGGCCTACATACCAGAATACGAACAGAACAATAGTTACTTGATAAAGGGTTTACAATTACTTCATAAGGGGCTCACAACTTTATAAAGGGGTCAAAGTTACTTCCTAAGGGGTCAAAACTTATAATGGTCACAGTTATATATATTTAAAGTCCAGTTTATGCAGCTTTTCGTTCCTTACAAGTTTATCGTTCCTAGCAATGTGTTGAGTAGCAAATTTTGTGCTTTACATGTTTTGAGTTGCAAATTTAGTGTTTTTCATGTATTGAGTTAGTAAGACGTGTTTTGTCATGTGTTGGGTAACCTTTTTTTTTGGGGTTTTTTTATCTATCGTGTTGGCTTATTATGCTATCCACGTCTGAATCCACAAATCCACTTTCCAGAGAATCAGCAACGCTCGCAATCAACCCATTTGAAGTTTTTATTTTGCATCAATATATTCTTTATTGTTTTCTTAGTAGCCATTCAGTTTGCATGTGCAAGAAAACAAACACACACACACACACACACACACACACACACACACACACACACACAACACACACACACCGCGCGATGGTCAGGTTGATAACGTTCTGGTCTCTCACTCTGTGGGTAGGCGGTTCGAATCCTCGCGCTCCCGGGGATTTTTCACTTGACAAATTCGGGCGGTTACTGTCCCCCTTGAGCAAGGGGATGGGGGTGTGTGGTGTGTGAGGTTCCAGCATTGCCCAAAGATCGGTAATAATGAGCTCCAAGCTCGCACTGAGAGGGTGAAACTGGCGATCGTGAGCCAGCTCGCGTGGACAAAGACCATGGGTGAATCACACAGACACACACAGTGAAACTAATGTAATTTAGAATTTTTCATTCTATCATACATAACATTGGAAAAATATCGTAAATATAAAATATTCATGTGAAAAAACCAGGAGCAAACACTAAGTCTTGACCACATGAATATTATTATGACCAAACAAAAAAAAAATGAAAAAAAACCGAAAAGAGTAAAGCAAGTGTAAACGTATATAGAAAAGTCAATAAAATGAAAAAAAAGGAAACATAGGAACACAATATGAATAACATGATAACAGACATGTAAAAAATAAATAATGAATAAAAAACATTAAGGGCCAAAGAAGAAAGAAGAACCAAAGATCAAAAGGAAATAAACCTAAAAAATTAAAACAAGGCTATGTGTGTGTGTGAGAGAGAGAGAGAGAGAGAGAGAGAGAGAGAGAGAGTAGGAGGAGAGAGAGAGAGAGAGAGAGAGAGAGAGAGGAGAGATGAGGAGAGAGGAGAGAGAGAGAGAAGGAGAGAGAAGAGAGAGAGGAGAGATGAGAGAGAGAGAGAAAAAAAAAAAATCGCGTATAATTTCACATCAAAATCTTTCTCATGCTTTAAGGTCTTTCTTCCCTTTGAATTTAAGAGTATTTTACCGCTCTCCAACCCCCCCCCTCTTTTTTTCTCTTCTCTTCTCTCTCTTATCTCTTATGTCTTCTCTTTTCTCTTTTCTCTTTTCTCTTGTGTCTTTTCTCATTTCTCTTTTCTCTTTTCTCTCTTTTCTCTTTTCTCTTTTCTCGTCTCTTTTCTCTTCTTCTCTTTTCTCTTTTCTCTTTTCTCTCCTCTTCTCTCTCAACTGACCAGAATTTATCGATGCATAATGTAAAAAGCTTACTCTCTCCTGCTATCGTATTATACTTCCTTGTATTTCCTCCTCCTCCTCCTCCTGCTCCCCCCTCCCATTCATTATGTTTTCCACCCTCCTGCAAGTGATGGTGTATGTCAGGCGTAGATATTTGTTATACTCTTGACACCAACACACACACACAGACACATACACATACAGTGACATACACACACACACACACACACACACACACACATACACATGTGTGTGTGTTTGGGGTACTCCGTAGTGTAGAGGTAGCACGCTCGGTTCACAACCGAGAAGTCCCGGGTTTGATTCCCCGGGCGGAGCGGAGACAGATGGGCTGTTTCCTTAAAACCCGAGCCCCTGTCCAACCAGCAGTGAATGGGTACCGGCTTTATCTATGTATGCTCTCTCTCTCTCCTCTCTCTCTCTCTCTCTCTCTCTCTCTCTCCTCTCTCTCTCTCTCTCTCTCTCTCTCTCTCTCTCTCTCTCTCTCTCTCTCTCTCTCTCTCTCTCTCTCTCTCTCTCTCTCTCTCTCTCTCTCTCTCTCTCTCTCTCTCTCTCTCTCTCTCTCTCTCTCTCTCTCTCTCTCTCTCTCTCTCTCTCTTTCAACACTCCACTCCGCCTCTCTACATCCCTCCACCTTACCTAAGCACCTTCCAGCTTCCAACTTCACACCTCCAAGCCCTTGAAGCACATTTTTGTGGCGCTAAAACAAAATATAATCGTCTCTTTGATGAGTGTGGTCGTAGTGGTGATGGTGATGGTGGTGGTGGTGGTGGTGGTGGTGGAGGTGGTGGTAAGTCGACAGAGACAGCAATAGGTAGAAATAGATTAATGTATAGATAATCAGGTAAGTATAGAGCCATATAAATATGAATATATATATAGATTGTATTAGGTTAAATTTGGGACATTATAAGGATGACTGATAAATTTATTAGACAGTTTAATAAATAAGACAGTAAATTTAAGGAATGTGACAGAAAGAATGACTGGATCATTTTTTTTAGCACATTGACGAAATAAAACTGAGGAAAGTTTTCATGTTACGATTCTTTGACTTTCCTCATATTCCTCTTCCTCAATTAGTTTTCCCTTCTTTCTTTAATCTTTCTCTTTACTCTCCTCAATACACTCATCCCTTTCCTTTCAGTTTTTCTCCTTCCTCTCCAGTCTCCTCCTCTTCCTCCTCCTCTTCCTCCAAAGCGCCAGTAGGAAGAAAAAATTGCTAATTAATCTAAATCGAAACCGAAAACGTTTTTTCAACTCGTTCGAAGTAAGAAAAACGTCAAAACATGTATTGGGCCATTGAAAGACAAGAATAACATCTTAGTAAACGATAATAAGAATATGGCGTCCGTACTCAATGATTACTTTAATGCGGTTTTTATTAAAGAAGACGAAGCTCCATTATCAGAATCAGTAAACATGTTTGCGGGACACGAAAGGGATAGATTGGTAATAGGAGAGATAACGGTAGACAAAATTTCAAAGTATTTGCAGAAACTTGGCCCAGAAAAATCCATGGGGGTGGACGAAATCTCGCCGAAATTACTTTGCGAATGTCACAGTCAACTTTCGCTCACATTAAAGATTTTTTTTTCAATAAATCGCTAATGGACAAAAAAATATCAAGATATTTGGAAATTAGCTAATGTTACACCGATATTCAAGAAAGGGAGTAAGGCCTACTATTATATGGCCAATTTGGGTTAAACGTCTTGATTGTTAAATTTTGAGAAAATATTGCGGGATAAAATAGTGCTTTTTTCCGATGAAAAGTTAATTTAACCCCAGCATTTTTAGAAAAAAGAGACCCTGCTTGAAAACTATCATTTTCTAAATGTCATTATTCAAACTGGGACTAAATTCCCTCGGTTTAAAATATACTTTGATTTTCAGAAGCTTTCGATACATTTCACATAAGCTACTTTTGACCTAGCAAGGGGGCGCAATTTTTAGGAAAGCAATGTTCATGGATTGGCGATTGGCTTTCAAATGAAAACAACGGGTAGTAATAAATGGCGAGGATCTGTTGGGTTAGATGTATAGGGGGACCCTCAGGACTCTGTTTGGGCCCTCTCTTTTTTGATATATATCAATATTGAACGGGGAGTATCTGGAATATCAAAATTTGCTGAGACCCCAAATTAGGCGTAAACATAACTAGAAAATTGCGAAATCATACAAGTGATCTAGAAAATATCAGATTGGAGCGATAAATGGCTATTAAAATTAAATTTTTCAAATGTAAAAAAAGCTTAGGCAACATAACCTCAAATATACTTAAATTTTCAAAATAAATCGTTACGATACAGCGGGAAAATGTTTTAGGTGTCACTTTTTAGTAATGATTTAAAACCAGAAATTTTTCCCCTGGCTGCCAGAAAAAAAGGCGAATATGATTTTGGGCCCCAAAAAACGCAGCTTTGAACATAAAATTCCAAAAGTAATGACACGATTAATACGTTTTTGGGGTTAGCCCACACTTAGAATATGCCGTTAATTCTTGCTGCCTTTTTTCGTAAAAAGATCCACCCCAAACGGAAATCATTAAAAGAAGAGCAACCAAAAATTCCCATCTCAGCAAAATTTTCTCTTTTTTTGAGAACTGGGGAAAACTTAATATTTTTTCCCTTTAAGGATCGTAAAATTGGGGAATTGTAAAAAACCTTTAAGATTTTAAAGGATTGATGTAAATTTAATTAAGAAAACCTTTTCGAGCTTTCTCCTCCGTAACAACGAGAAAAACAATGGTTTTAAATTTTGGGCAACGTTTCATCAAAAATCTCCGAAAAAAAAAAAATTATTTCAATGTTAGAGTTGTTGTTGAGGGAAAAATTCCCAGCAAATTTGTCGAAGCCAGCACAATAATTTCATTTAAAACAGACTTGACGCGCCTGTAAAGAAAAGGGGGTTTTGATATTGCCCCCAAAATTTTATATTAAAGCCCCCCGTATCGATTAATGTTTGGATTGTAGTAGCACACTTCATATCCTTCATTCTTCACAAAGAAATTCCATGTTCCTATCTTCTTAGGACAGGGAAATTTTTTCCCAAGGGCCCTTACATGTATTGATAGTTAGTAGTATGTAGTTCGGGAGATCCCCTATTTATAGACCAATGGGTCTCCTGGGTCTGTTACCTATATTTTTCCCTCCTCCCCCTCCTTCCCCCCTTTTCCATTTCCCCTCCTCCTCCCCCTCCCCCTCCTCCTCCTCCCCCTCCTCCTCAGGAAGTTGACCCGGAAATTAAAGACAAAAACTAATATATATTATTTCAGGAATTCTCCCCAGATAGGAGTAGGCCAAGTTTTAAAAATAAGGCGTTAGCGCAAATAACCGACTGGGGGTCTTTGTGCACGGAGAATGTAGATTCGAAAAAATTCTGGTAATTTCTAGAGGATATATCCTGGTTAGGTTTCCCATCCTTTTGGGGGTGAGGGGCTCCACCTCACCCCGTCGGATGCACGATTAGGAGTCTGCAAAATGAAAAAGTTTTTTAAGATAAAAAAAACGACGAGCGGACGGCGTAGCGATCCCTTTAACCCTTTTTTTACCCCCAGAAAAGTGGTAAAGTCCCTTTCCGAAATACAAATCAAAGAAAACTTAATAAGCCCCCTAAAAAAGTGAACGTAGACGCCCTGCCGGAAAACCCCCCTCACGCGGGTTACCAAAACTATCAAGGAACTTAAATTTACTTACACAAAATCCCGAAGCATTTTTTTTAAACGTAACGAATTTTGCATACTTGTTGCCGAAACCCAATATCGCAATCAGAGATTGGGTCAAACAAAAGAAAAAACTTTTATTAGCTAAAATAGCCCTTCCCGGCTATAAGACTTCCAAAATTTGGCGCACGCATAAAGCAGGTGGAGGGTCATTCTTTATATTAAAGAAAATTTTCAAGCAATCGAAATCGTAAAGTAATAAAAACATTATGACCAGTCTACGCCCAAAAATTAACTAAACGGTTGCTAACTATTGGGACAAAAATCGTCCTCCAAAACTAATGCGGAAGTAGATTTCCTCCGTATGACGAGATAAAGGGCATTGTGAAAAATAAACGATAAATTATTTGTGGAGATTTAACCTACCCCATAAAACGGAATAATAAATTTTTCTGATAGAGAAGGTATGCGATTCTTGATATGGTGAACAAGTATATTAAATCAGGGTCCGTGAGCCACAAAAGGGTAATAGTATCTAGATTTTTTTTTTCATACCGGGGCTGATCTGATTTATTACTGCGATATAGGGAACATTTGGCAAACAGGATCAAGGCTAATCAGATGCGGGTAAATTCAATGTAGACATCCGAAAATCGGGTTATTAGTCCCAAAAATTTTAATAAACAATTTCACGAAAATCACAGGGTATAAGCAAGTTTAATGGATTGACCTCTAAATGGTAATAAAGCCCAAAAATGTTAATGATCACTAATAAAACCCCAAACGGGGGTGGAAAAACATGTTCCCATGGTAAGAAAAAAAGTTTGAAAACATAACAGACCCCGTTGGATGAAAAATGAGATCCAAAAACATTGGGAGAAAACGCCCAGCGTATAAAGTTTACAAAAGATCAAATGCAGCTGCATTTTAAGAATACAATGACGTCAAAAAGTCGCTCAAAGGATAAATTTAAATTTAAAAAACGCGAGTAGAAAAAAATTGCAAAGGGAACCAAATCAAAACCCCAAAAGGGTTTTTTCAAAGTTTGAAGTAAGAAAAACTCAAAAAAAGTATTTGGGCCACGAAAGATAAAAATAAATTCTTTGGGAAAATAATAAGAGTATGGCGTTCGTACTCAATGATACTTTAATGCGGTATTTTTAAAAAGACGAAGCTCCATTACAGAACAGTAAAAATGTAGAGGCTCGAAAGGGGTAGCTGGTAATAGAGAGAAACAGTAGACGAAAATTTAAAGTATTTGCGAAACTTGGGCCCCGCAAAAACCGTGGGGTGGGCGAAATCTCGCCGCGATACTTCGCGAAGTCACAGTCAACTTTCGCTCCCCTTAAAGATTATTTTCAATAAATCGCTATGTGAAAAAAAGTTCCTAGATGTGGAAATTAGCTAAAGTTCCCCCGTATTTAAGAAAAGGGGGGTAAGACCTCGCAAGTAAATTTTCGCCCAATTTGTCAATCCGGATTTTTTAAACTATTTGAGAAAATATTGCGGGATAAAAAAGTGTCTTTTTTTCGATGAAAATAACTCAATACTAAACTCCCAGCATGGATTTCGAAAAAAGAGATCCTGCTTTAAAAAACCTACTGGGTTTTTTTTTAAAGTCTTTATTTTAAATGGGGGCGCTAAAACCCTCGGATGTAAATACCCTTTATTTTCAGAAAGCCTTCATCAGTTCCACATAAGCGACTGTCCAAACTAAGGGGGACATGGGATAGGAGAGCAATAGTTTTTGGGTTGGCGACTGGCTTTCAAATCGTAAACAACGGGTAGTAATAAATGGTGAGGTCTGATTGTTTGATGTCAATATGGGGTGCCTCGGCTCGGTCTTGGGTCCTACTCTTTTCGATATATATCAACGATCTGGACTGCGGATTGTATTAAAATTTCAAAAAAATTTTCAGGACACCAAATTAGGCGGGAAAGCAATACTAGGAAAAATGCGAACTCATACAAAGTGATTCGACAAACTTAGATTGGGGTGATAAATGGCTTTAAATTCAATTTCCCAAAATGTAAAAAAATGCATATAGGCAACGAAACCTCAAAAAATAACATAAATGCAAAATAAATTTTAAATGAATACAGCGGAAAAAAGGGTTGGGTCACCCTCAGTAATGATTGAAAAAACCTTCGCATTGCCCAGTGCCCGTAAAAAAGGGAAATTGATGTGGGCTTTATTAAACGTAAAATTTTAACATAAAAATCCGAAAATAAAGACACAATTTTCACGTCCTTGGTTAGACCGCACTTGGGTATGCCGTTCAATTTGGGCGCCCCGTTTCGTAAAAAATCAAGCCAAAATTTGGGAACAGTGCAAAGAAGAGCAACCAAACAAATTCCCCTCTGCGAAATTCACTTATGAAGAGAGGGGCGCGGGAAAATTAAATGTTTTCCTTTAAAGGATCGTAGAATCGTGGGGACTTTGTAGAAACCTTAAGACCTAAAAGGTTTGATGCATTAACAAAAACCTATTCGAGCTTTTTAAATCAAGTGACAACAAGAAAAATGGTTTTTTAAAAAAAACGGTCAAAGTTTCTCACCGATCCCGTAAAAATTATTTCAATGTTAGAGTCGTTGATCGATGGAACAAGTTACCAGCAAATGTTGTCGGAGCCAGCACAATAACTACATTCAAAAACAGACTTGACGCGCACTGTAAAGTAAATGGGTATTGATAGTGCGAATTCGTATCTAGTCCCCCGTATCGATTAGTTGTAGTGGTAGTGGTAGTTGTAGTTAGTATTTTTCATATCCTATCATTCTGCACTATGAAACTTCCATGTTCCTATCCTCTTTAGGGACATGGTATCATTTTCCAACTGTTTTCTTACAAGTAGTTGATAGTTAGTAGTATGTAGTTCAGCAGATACCCTCGCTATGGACCAATAGGTCTCCTGGTGTCTGTTACTCCTATGTAATCCTATGTAATCCTCCTCCTCTCTTCCTAATCCGCTTGCATCATCACTTTTTACCAGTTTCCAATGAGGCATCGATCGGTTTCTACTTATTCGCTCCTTGCACACAACCCATTTTCTCAACCGTTTAAACGATAACTTAAGGAAACTCATAACTTACCTATTAACAACGCCCCCCTACACATACACACACACACACACACACACACACACACACACACACACACACACACACACACACACACACATACACATACACATCCACGTACACACACACACACACACACACACACACACACACACACACACACACACACACACACACACACATATATAGATATATAGACATAGTTTATTGACCACATCAAATCAGGTGTACATTTCATTACATTACATAAGTGTTACGAATGAAATATGGATATGAGTGTTTTTCATATACTTAGGAGTGTTATGTCTCCTTGTCCAGGGTAGAACTAGAGGCTATAAATCATCATGGAAGTTATGGTTTCCAGTTTTTTTTTTCTGGAAAGATGGAAAGATAAGTTTTTTATTATCATTATAAAATTAATGTACCTTAGAATTTTTGTTTTGGTTTTGTTTTAGGGGTTAGATAAATGTGTTTATAAAAAAAATCGCCTATAAAAATATTAAAAATGTGTTTGTTATAAGAAAAGTTTTGTTCTGAAGATATAGAATGGAGAAAATAATCATCTATTTTCTATTTATTTATCAAGACAGTTGAATGTATTATATATATTTCGGTCATAGTGATCAAGTGAAATCGAATTCGTTATATAAAGTACGTTCGTTATAAGGAAACTTCGGTCCTATAAATAATATAGGAAGAAAAGATACGGTATTATTCTAGTGTTTGCGCATACTCCCCCTCTCACACAAAACAAGCTTGGGGACCTGGCGGAATGCGGGATATTTGGCTGGGGTACAAAATATGCGTCGCAACCACATAGTTTTTGAGTTAGGGGTGTTGAACAAATTCCCTATATCTAGGGAAAATTCTTTGGATTTCTTCTTAGTCCCGAGACGTGTGAACCTGCCGATCCTCACAGAATGATGACCGAAGTGTCCAAAACCCCCCAACCCCCCCGCTAGGAGGTTAGGTTAGATTTGTTTAGGTTAGGGTAGGTTACATTTGGGTAGGTTAGGTTATATTTGATTAGGTTTGATTTGGTTAGGTTAGGTTAGATTTGGTTAGCTTAGCTTTAGGTTAGATTTGGTTAGGTTAGGTTAGGTTATCCGTGGGTCAAGCCCCCCGCTAGGTTAGATTAACTTTGGTTAGGCAAATTTATCTATATATTAGGCAATTACCCTAGATCTAGAGAATTTTACCCACCCTACACAACTCTTAAATTAAGTGTTTCCGAAGCATTATTTGCCCCCCACCCGAAAACCCCGCATTCCCACAGGTCCCCAAACTTGTTTTGGGGAGGTGGGAGAATATGGGCAAACACTAGAAATTTACCACATATACCACATAAAATATTTTTGGATCATCAAATCAAAATAGCTTCAATATATATTTTGGTATTAATAATTAAATATAATATATACGTTATAAAGAGAGAGAGAGAGAGAGAGAGAGAGAGAGAGAGAGAGAGAGAGAGAGAGAGAGAGAGAGAGAGAAGAGAGAGAGAGAGGAGAGAGAGAGAGAGAGAGAGAGAGAAAAAAAAAAAGTTAATAAAAAAAATGTAATACCTACATTTAACTCAGAGCAGATTTCACATTTACTTGGGCCTTTGGAAATGGGTTTAACGTGTTTAGTTATAGAGCTTTCACTGTGCCATCATCCCAGACAGACAGACGTGTGTATATCCGTGGCGTTATACGACAGACAGACAGACAGACAGTGTGCATATCCGTGGCGTTATAAGACAGGGGTTTTCCGCCGCGGTAATGTAAACAGCGCAACACACGCCCGAACGCCCGCAGGTATGATAAGATAAGATACTTTGATCCTATCTAGACACTTTGCAAGTACCAACTACAAGGTTATTGACTATACAAAGCGCCACCACACCAGGACGAATTTGGTGGCCTCGAACCGCTGACCAAATGGCGCAGGGACTCTGCAACACCAGTCCGTGATTCTACCAACCGCGCCACCCTGGCGGGTCCGCAGGTATGAGTGACGGTCGCACATGCCTCATTAAACAGCCCTAAGCCCGAAATAACCTGCAATGGTGTGTGTGTGTTTGAAAGGTTTGAAAGGTTTGAAAGGTTTGAAAGGTTTATTATACTCCAGCGACCCCGAGACGGGGTATACAGAGTAATCACTAAACAAAAATAGACACCACTTAAACCTAAACTCAAACATATATCATATATATATATATTCCTACTACGTTATATTTTCAAAACACTTCAAAATACAACAAACAAACTTGGCTAAATTGTACATAGTACGCATATTTGTAGTGTCAAACAACTGTTGCATTTTCAGAACATTTGGGTTATCATGATAATATTTCTTGAGGTATAATCTCCTTTTCTCCTCAAAGTGCTTACACATAAATAAATAATGAAATTCATCACCAATCTCATTTGCAGTACATATAACACATAACCTTTCATCTATACTAACATTATTGTACCTTCCAACTATAATTGGTAATTTGCTCTTTCCACATTTAAATTTACATATATTAATAGCATACTGTTTAAGCAATTTCAATAAGTAGTTCTTGAGTTCTGTGTGTGTGTGTGTGTGTGTGTGTGTGTGTGTGTGTGTGTGTGTATGTGTTGTGTGTGTGTGTGTGTGTGTGTGTGTGTGTGTGTGTGTGTGTGACAATGTGAGTGTGTGTGTGTGTGTGTGTGTGTGTGTGTGTGTGACAATGTGAGTGTGTGTGTGTGTGACAATGTGAGTGGGTAAGAGTAAGTAAATGAGTGATGAATGGATCATCGAGTGATTTCATTTCTATAAGTAACATACATAACATCTGGTTGCCATGATAGATAAATATGTATATATAGATATAAATCGATATGTAAACAGAGGGCTCCATAGATAGATAGATAAGTAGCCTACTGTACATACATATACTGCCATCAGTATGTTGCTTGAGTTTTGCGTGGAAGAATGACATAAGCGCCCGTCACCTGATCAATGAGGAGAACTCAGGGTACGCTAGGCAGCAGGGAGGGGGAGGGGTTAGATGATCAGGAAGGCAGGCGATCACGTGACGGCAGAGTACTAACACACACACACACACACACACACACACATCTAACAACAATTCAATCTAACCACTTAATCAAGCACCAAAAAAAACATTGATTACCCCCATAAAAAAACCCTAGCATCCTCACACCTTAGCAATCCAATCTACTCTAAGCACCTGCTCTCGAGTGCTGAGTGCTGATACAACCACTATAAGTAACACATAAGGTAAGTATAGAGAGAGAAGTAAAGGTGATCCCATATACAGGCTAATGGTATTCAATACTAAGGGATCCAATACGCAATAGGAACCTATAGAGGGAATCACAGGCACCAGGACTCCAGGAGGGAATGAGAGGAATCCGAAAATGCTTATCAAAGCCTCACATTCACCTCCCCTTGTGTTCCGAAGCCTCGAATCCCTGCGAAGCATATTGAAAAGACCGTAACCCCCCCCCCCCCCCGTACCACACACACACACACACACACAAACAGACACACACACACACACACACACACACACACACACACACACACACACACACACACATACATACATATATACACAGTTTCGACGTTTTGTGATCAATGGTCGTCTGTACGTGTGATGGACAAGTGCTCCGAAACAATTGTAAAGCGACTCACGGTTGTGTTCGAAGCTTCGGATCAGCTTTGTCTCAGACGTGATGGAAAATGTAGGATGTGGTATTTTTTTTAGGGGGCTATTGTTATTGACTGTTCTGTGTGTGTGTGTGTGTGTGTGTTCCATTTTTTTGTTCTCTCTCTCTTTCTTTTTCTTTTTTAAACTTTATTTAAACAACTAACAGCATGGTTGACATGGGGCCATATTTGGCAAAGGGGTTGGCAAAGGCAATATTTGTTGGCGAAGGCAATCTCTCTCTCTCTCTCTCTCTCTCTCTCTCTCTCTCTCTCTCTCTCTCTCTCTCTCTCTCTCTCTCTCTCTCTCTCTCTCTCTCTCTCTCTTTTTTTAACAACTGACATCATGGTATACATGGGTCTCTCTCTCTCTCTCTCTCTCTCTTTTTTTTTAACAACTGACATCATGGTATACATGGGGCTACAAATAGCAAAGAGGTTGGTGAAGGCAATGAGTGGCAGAAGCTAAAGATGTCCCCTGTCCCGGGGACATCTATCCGAAAGCTATACCCTATAGGATAATAACTATGTATATAATGTTACAGGCTGAGGGTCACTGTCCGTCACAGGCCCTTTTCAGGCGCACTATTGATACGTACACTGTATGTCACTGTGTCAATGTATGTCACTATGTGTGTGTCACTGTTGTGTCACTATTGACACGACACTGTGTCACGCCTTACGGACACTAAGGCGGACGTAAGCGGCACCATCTGTGGGCCGCCCCCTTGGGGACGCCACCTTCACCTGCTGGGGTTTCATGGGCCAGACATCCACTCAAACCGTAAATTTGTTCACAGGTTGCCGTGGCCCAAGTAAAGGCTCGCGTCCCATCCCGGTGTGGGTCCTCGGAGCCTCGGGGAGGAGATCATGACACTCCGTCCTCGACGCGCTCTGACCTCCTCACGGACCCGAAGTCCTGCAAGGTGGGAAGAGTTTTTGCACCTGGCCTTTGCAGCACTGTGAGGGCATCGACTTCTCCTCCGATGCCCAGGCTGTCAAGCTGGGGCGGGGATCATCCCGCCACTGCTCCTGCAGTAGTCGTTTTTTGGGTTGTTGTTGCTGGTGTTGTTGGAGCTGCAGCTGATGTTGTTGTTGTGTAGTCGCTGCTGCTGCTGCCACTGTTGCCGCGGGCGACGTTCCATGTGATTTTGGGTCGTCGGTTGGGTGTATGAGGCGCTCAGCACCCCTCTGGACTTTGGTCCAGCAGTGACAGGTGGCACGGGCACTACTCATCCAGGTAAGGAGGACTTTTACTCCATGATGGGCCTCCTTGGGCCCTTATACAGCCGCATAGGCCGTCAGCGTCGAGCAGGTGCCTTACTCGGCGCAGGAGAGTCACCCTCAGGGAGGCTCGACGCGCCACTGTCCCAGGTGGCAGTCAAGTGAGCCTGGGGGACAACCTCCACCCCCAGGATGTTGATGGAGCTCTTGATGGCAAGGGTATCGTCCCCAAACTTCAGCTTCCCTCGAGTACCCTGGGGTCCTCCTCGAACGTGATATAACCATGGCCTGGGCCTTCTCGGCAGCAAACTTGACTTGCCACCGTCCTTCCCCAGGCCGTGATGTCACTAAGTTGACAGTTGGTGGCAATCTATCACGTTTCGCGTCTCCTCTCTGGTGTAGGTATGGGACAACGGTGCAGTCGTCAGCATAGGCAGACGCCACAGGGGCTTTGGAGGAAGTATTGAAGTAAATGTTCCACAGGATGGGGCTCAGGACCGATCCCGTGGAAACGGAACCTCCCCCGGGTACGTGGCTGACGTGCTCCCATTCACCCCCACCCTCAGACTCCGGCTGTGCAGGTAGCTCGAGAACGCGCCAGCAGGTGTCCCGTGATGCCGAGCTGTTCAAGCTTTGCCAGGAGGCCTTGTGCCACACGCAGTCAAAGGCCCCGGCGATGCCAGGGCAATCACCAGCGATGGGCGGCCAGAGTCCAGGGAGTCCTGCCATGATTTGGAGAGCAGGAGAAGCAGGTTTCCGAGGTGGAGCGCCCCTTCCAAAACCCCGAAACTGCTAGGGGACATCAGGTGGTGCTCCCTAGGTGGCGGGTCAGTTGCTCTGCAATAACCCTTTCTAAGATCTTGCTGACAACTGACAGGAGCGAGATTGAACGATAGTTGGCTGGATCAGTCCTCTACTTTTTTGGTGTACGGGCGTGACACGAGCCTCCTTCCACAAGGCTTGCCAGCGCCCTTTTGGTGGCACTGCTGAAAGATGTGCGTGAGGGGCCTTATCAGCTCATCTGCCCAGTGCTTGAGCAGGAAAGGGACTCACACCATCAGGCCCAGGCCCCTTTTTTGGGTGTTGACGGTACGCAGGGGGGCGGGCCACGGTATCCTCCGTGACCCCCGGGGGCTTGTCAGGCCCAGGTGACACATACGGGTGAGGCGAGGTGGCTGCCTCTCAGGGTCCTGTGTCATCATCTTCCTGCTGAAATGCGTCGCCAGGAGGTCTGCCTTTCTCCTGGTTTTTTACCACCCAGTCTCCTGCTGGTGTGATGAGGGGCGGGAAACCTCTCCTGGGTGACGGGTGCTTGTCTCCCCCTTCACCAAGGACCACCCTTGCTTGGGGTCAACTGGTTGGAGGCTAGTTTCATCCTGACGTCATTTTCCCACCTGTTCTGGCCCCTGAAGCTGTCCTGGTCATGGCCTTACAGGTGGCGCGGTTGGCAGGGCCTTGTTCCTCTGTGTGGGGGCGGCGCTTTTGGCGCACCCAGGCCTTGTATTTATCCTCCGCGGCAAGGCGACACCTAAAACCGAAACCACGGCTGGTCTCGCGGCTCAGCCTCGTACACTCTATGTGGAACATGTTGGTCCCGCGTGGCAAGGAGAATGGCGGTGAAGGTGGCCACATTGTGATCCACGTCACCGCAGAGCGCGGCGGCCCAGTCAGTGTCAGACAGGACGGGCTTTATGGCCAGCCAGTCAGCTCTATCCGCTGCCAAATGACCCGCTGGCATGGTTTCCTCGCCCGGCGGGGTCTAGGCCAGTGTGGGAGAGCACTGAATTATGATCAGAGCTGCCAACTCTGTTCAGCTGGCTGCACTGCACTGAGTCTGCAGGAAGATTAGTGAGCACAGGGTCCAGAGAGCCACCTCGTACGTTTTGTGGGGACGGTGACGTGATTGGTGAGCCCTGGACCACTGTCAAACTCTGTGAAGGCCCTTTTCACCAAGTGCTGATTCAGGTCGCCCACGATAACACTGTTCTGGCAAATCGCGAGTGGCCAAGATGGTGTCCGCTGGTTGGTGAGGAAGGCTAAGGGCGCTTCGCCGTGCATTTTGGGCGATAAAGGGCGCATAACAGACAGCACTTTGTCTGTGAGGGGGAAGGCGGAAGAAAAATCGCTTCTATCTCCTCGGGGACAGGGACAGGCAGTAACTGAAGCTGCAGTCCCCTGCGGGTGGACACACTGCTACACCGCCGCCTTGTCCTGTGCCTCGATCACGCCGCATCCAGTGACAATAGCCCGGGATTCTGTCACATGATGTCACACACTCATCAGTTCAGGAACGTCTCGACGGCCACCACGACGTCAGCTTTGTTCCTGAGGACGGTGGTGTTAGCTCGCCGACATTCGTCCCGAAGCCCCGAAACATTGGCAGACAGGATCTTGAGGCCAGCAGTGCCATTCCTTGCCCTTAGCGATGGTATGGGGAGGCGGCAGCAGCGTATGGCAATGGTGTAAGCACCTGTGGGGGATGCTGTGAGGGTGGAGTGGGTTGGGGGAGGGGGATTGGTGAGGAGCGGGATTCGTCAGTGAGCAGGGCCCTGAAGAATCTCTCTTCTCTCTCTCTCTCTCTCTCTCTCTCTCTCTCTCTCTCTCTCTCTCTCTCTCTCTCTCTCCCCTCTCTCTCTCTCTCTCTCCCCTTCTCTCTCTCTCTCTCCCCTCTCGCCCCTCGCTCTCGCTCTCGCTCTCGCTCTCGCTCTCTCGCTCTCTCGCTCTCTCTCTCTCATCTCTTCCAATCATCTATCTTCACCTCCTCCTCCTCCTCATCCGGCGCCACCTCCCGTTTTCTGTGCACGCTGCGGGGTGTCGTGAACAAACAGTTATTAATTCGCCGCCGTTTTATCCTTCTTATGGTTTAATTATACGGAACGCAACGTAATGGATCCTGTTTATGGCCTTGTTATATAAGTATGTCTACATGGTGGTGGTGCTGTTATAGTAGATTATAGTAATAGTAATAGTAGTAGTAGTGCTAGTAGCAGTAGTGCTAGTAGTAGCAGTAGTAGTAGTAGTAGTAGTAGTAGTAGTAGTAGTAGTAGTAGTAGTAGTAGTAGCAGTAGTAGTAGTAGTAGTAGTAATAGTGGTAGCCGTAGTAATAGTACAAATAGCGGCAAAAGGAACACTAATATTCTCCTCTTCCTCCTTCTCCTCCTCAATTTCACCACCACCACTATCATCATCATTAGGAGTCTTATTTCCTATGTATAATAAATTTGGGGAAACAGAATGGATGCAAAACAAATTTAATTCAGAGGTAAAACACAATATGCCAAGACATACCGCAGAGCTAATGCCCAAAAAATGGTGCTAGAATGTTTCTATATCTAATAATAATAATTTTTTTAATTTATTTAGTTGGATTTCTTTGCATATATTCACGGAGCACAAACAACAAAGGAAATGGCAAACGAGTCGATAACAAACTAACAAACACATCTATTATTTATATCTTGGTACGAATTATTAGTGTTATTATTACTATTTCGACATTACTATCATCATTATAATCCTCCCCTTCATTACATCGTATTCTGTAATCACCCCACACGTCGAGTCTGCTTCTCTGATTACAACAAATTTATTTCGTTACGCAAACACTATATCAAGAACAAATAATTAACCTGAGAACTAAAAATAATGAGTTTGATTAGGTATGCAATTAAGCTCATCAAATATTAATTAATCATCATGCACACAAACGCACACACGCCACACGCACAATCACACGCACACACCACACAACACACACACACACACACACACACACACACACACACACACACACACACAACACACACACACACACCAACACATACATACACACACACTCCTTGAGGGTACTCTGTGGTGTAGTGGTTAGCACGCTCAGTTCACAACCGAGAAGTCCCAGGTTCGATCCCAGGCGGAGCGGAGATAGATGGGCTGTATCCTTAACCAAAACCTTTGATACAATTTCACATGACATTTTATTACAAAAGCTGTCTGTTTACGGAGTAACGTGGCAGTTCCCTTAATTGATTCAAAAGTTAATTATCTAATAGAAAACAATGCACTATATACAAAAATATATCATCTCCGTACAACACCATTACATGTGGGGTGCCACAGGGATCCATTCTTGGACCTATACTCTTTTTAATCTATATTAATGATATTGTACTCTGTAGCAACAAACAAATGTTTTTATTGTTCGCTGATGATACTACAGTCTTTATCCAAGGGCATAACCTTAATAATATAACATCAACATTGAATGAGGAATTAGCTAAAATCTCTGATTGGATCGACTGTAATATATTAACTCTAAACATTAACAAAACTAAGTTTATGGTTTCTAGCCCCTTAATGACTCACCCAACAAAAATTTAATATGAATAAATAATTTTTCGTTTTCATAAAGTATATGCATTTAACTTCTTAGGAGTATTTATTGATACCCAGTTGAAATGGAAAGCACATATCGATGTGTAAAATATAAGGGTATCTGTATTCTGTATATATGTATGGTAATCTGTATCTGGGGATAATAATATGTTTAAGTCACTTTTATCTGTATCCTGTCTACGGCAAATCTATTTTACTTTGACATATTCTAATCTTTTATATTGTTGTGCTCTTTGGGGGGGTTGCCTAAAAACCTACATTAATAGTTTTTTCATTGTTCAAAAGAAACTTCTACGGATTTGGCCCATAAACAACGTTTCGACCACACAAACAGTATTTTCAGAGAATTCAGATTTATAAAGCTTCCAGAAAATAATACAATACAGACGAACTTATTGGTACATAAATCTTTATATTCATTTCCCATAGACACTGGCTTCACTCATTTACAACAATTTTGCTACCACCAGAAGACCCCAGCATCTATGTTTGCCCTTGTGTAGGACTTTTCATGCCCAGCAGAGCATCCTGTTCCAAGGGTCCAGATGCTGGAACAATCTGACACAACATTTCATAGCTAACATAACACTAAACACCTTTAATAAACGAAATTTGATGAAGGATTTGAAATAAAAATAATGAGGATACTTAACCTTATTACTAACTTCACTTTTATTAAGAGTTGTATTATATTACTGTATTTTTGTAACCCAATACAATGGTTTTTTTTTCTGTTTTCCTTGTTTTGGTAGTGTAATTTTTTTTTTTTTTTGGCTAGTTTATGCTTTTTTTATAATAGCGGGCCTAAACACTGTTTGTTATGAAACATATGATTGATAATTTTGGTTAATCGGTGTGATGGTTATTAGGAGCCGTCAAGGCCAACCATGCACGCTGATTAACATTTACTTGCCCCACCAACTCATTACGAGATTGTTTTCATCTATGGTGAATAAAAGTATCAAATTAAAAATTTTACCTGTTTAGCAAGGGATTCGATCTGATCCTTATTAATTCCTTTTCCCCCTAATAAAAAAATATGCTTCTGGCGCTTAAACACCTGTGTTTTTTTTTTAAACCTGTTGTATGTGGAAATTATCCCAACCACCCGTCAATTGTAGAGAGGTGGTTTTTTTTTTTCCCCCCTCCTTTATGAGAGGGGGTATTGTCCGCAATCATAGATATACGATAAGAACTTTGATCCTATCTAAATTTGATCCCAAAAACCCACAAGGAAATTGGGGACTACACAAAACCCCCAACGAACCGAATTTTGGGGGGGTTTTACCTTGACGTGAGGGAAAATTTTTGGGGGTCCGTGGTCATGTACCAACCGCGCCACCATGGGGGGGTTCTATCATAGAGGGACGTAGGGATATATATTATTTTATATATTATATATATAATATTATATATATATATATATTAAATATATATATAATATATATTTAAAAATGGAAAGGGGGATTAATCAAGGTAATTTTAATAAATGAAAAATCGGGATATTATAAATGAACTTTCCCCAGTGGTTTTAAACCATTTGCCCCTTATATAATTAGCACCTTGGTTAAGGGACCGGGTTTTGGGCCCCCCGCCCATTTAGATTCCAGCCACACGAGATGTGGGGTAAAGGGGTGGGTTTTTTGGGGGCTATCGCCCCCCCGCCGCCCACGGGGGTTTCAGTACCTCCCAACCCCCGAGAAAACAAAAAAATGGAGTGTTAAAAACAACACAGTGATAACATCTACCGCTCGGTTCTGGTGTGATAATTTAAAAGCCTTTCCACCCACCCGCCCCCTCTTCGCCCGCCGGCCCTTTCCCCCGCTTCCCATTGAAAAAAAAAATTGAATTATACCTTAAAAATTTCCCCTCCATCCCCCGAAATTAGGGTTTGCTGAGGTATTTTTTGGAAAAAAAAAATGGGTTTTTCCCCAAGGTTGGGCCAAAAAATTAGTTTCTATAATAATTTCATTTAATAACTTTAAATAAATAAAATTTTTACATGAAAAACCTTCTAACTAAAGCCGTAAAAATTTTTGAAAAACCTGTTATGGGGAATTTTTACTTGAACATTGACACACCTAAAAAAATTTTTTCGATCATGTTTCATACGAGTAAAGAATTACCTTTTTTTTTTAAACACCTAAAAACTTTTAATTTAAAGACCCCGTCATAAAAAAAATACTTTTAAAAATATATACACAGATAACCAAAAAAGACAAAAAAAGTTAAGACCGAAACTACTAAAGGCCTATTCAGACGAGCGGGCCTGATCGGGCGGGCATCCCCGTCATCGGGCACATTTGACGGGCAAAAACCATCGACTTGCCCGACCCCCTGTTGAGCAAAATCACCGTGCAGGGGTGCGGTGGCTTAGGAGCTACGACGCTGCCAGACGCAAGTTAACATTGGGGATCCATACAAAGCTCGGCCCCCCCCCCCCCCATTATCACTTCGTTGTAACACGGTTACATCAGGAACGTTATACACACAGCAACAATTATGCTACAAAATACTTTCTTCGCTTTAGTACTGGGCACCATGTTTATCCTACCGCATTCGACAATTACTGCCATTGTCGGGCACGCCCGCCTATCATCGACTCTGCCGTGTGGACAACTTTCACGGGCATGCCCGCATAATTTGTCCGCCGACCGCGCTCCCCGCCGGGCACCCCCGCTCGTCTGGATAGGTCTTTTAAGGGGGCTGAGTGGTTTACAAATCGTAACAAGCTATCGGGGTCTCTTAGTTCGTGCCTCGTTATACCTGTACACCTCCCGACACCTGCATGTATTGCACTTTTTCCTTAAAACTTTAGTACATGTGAAGTGGTCAATAGTGGTTAGTGAATTTGGTGAAGTGGGGATAAAGTGAATATTAAAGAGGTGACGGTATAAGAACACTCCCCCTCCCCCCCCCTCCTCTTACCCTTTTCCCTTTTCCCTTTTCCTCCTCTTCCTTGTCTTTCATGATATAAAGCAGAAAAAATACTCTTGTCTCAGAATTTGTATATACTCTAATCATAAAATGTACATAATTAATTAGTTTTACAGTGTTGGTGGCTTCATTAACCCGGGAACCCTATATCCCGGGGTATTTTTTACCCAACCGCCGTAGCTGCGTGACTGCCCACGTGGTGCGTGGAGAGAGGAGTCTGTCCCTCCCGTAGTCTCAATGCGTGTCAGGACCTTGAAATTTGAGTGGTGCTGTTCTCTCGTGTGTCTATTTGTGTTAGCTCTGGAGTTTACTTTGGGTGAATTTATCCAGCCGTTGGTGGTTTCCCGTACAAGGCTGAAGGGACCCAAAAATGTGATTAATAAATATAAAGTCATTCTGATCACTATAACCTGTCTCTGGAATTTATATTACATAAGTAAGGAAAATACGAACTTTTTTCTGTTGTTTTCTACAATCCTACCTCAGTAATAAAACGTCAGTTTAGGTTAAGGGTTTTTACAGTAAAATAAAGTTAATTATATTTTTTTTACTGCATTGCCTAATTTAATGAAAACTGATTATAAATGTTTTTTATTTTATCCTAAAAATTGGGTATATTTAACCCGGGGTTAGTAATAAGCAACATTCCCCAGGGTTAGGGATCCCGGGTTAACTACCTCATGAAAGCCACCTACCTGTCTCTTACCTGTAAATTATCCACCTTAATCCACCTGTATTAACCTCATATTCCACCTTATCCACTTCACACCAACTGTATTCACATCATAATCCACCATTCCTTGCTTATTAACCTCCACGCATATTCTAATATATGTATCCATTTATCCATATGCAATCCACTGCGTTACCCATCCATATGGGAATATTTTTGCAATATATACTTTCCCCCTTTATCTACTTTTTATCCATGTAAAAAAGTTAATCTATCTACATCCACTTGCTTTATTCATGTATCCATATGTAACTCACTACATGTCATTCATCCACATATCCAGTTTTTTTGCAATCCCTACTTTTTACTCAATCTAATTTTCATCCATGTAACATAAGGTATCTCCAAATTTTTTCGGTTTCTGTAATCCATCACCACCTTCTGAATCTATCTCTATCCAAATACTAATGATTTAATCCACCTATATCCACCTTCCGCATCCATCATAGCGTTTAGTTACTATCTATTTACCCACCCCCATCCACATCCATTTATATTCATCCATCGCCTTCACCTAGGATCCCCGTGCATCACCAACCCTTCCACATCATCAATAGATCCACCATTTAAAGGGAAAAATATTAAAAAAAACAATGTAAACAATTGACATATATACAAAAAAGGAAGGGATACCAAATATATAAAATAATATATATTATATATTATATATATATATATAATTTTATATTATTATATAAAATAATATAAATTTATAACAAATTCGTCATTTACCTTTTTTTTTTCAATGAGATAAAACAAAAATTCATTCACGTTTAAGCTTTTTAATTACAATTACCTTTTATAACTATTCATTTTTCCTCTTCAAGTATGCCTTTATATTTTCGTTTCCTAATATACCTTTTAATTCGACTAATTTCAGAAAAGAAAGAGAGAGAGAGAGAGAGAGAAAGAAGAGAGGGGAGAGAGAGAGGGGAGAGAGAGAGAGAGAGAGAGAGAAGAGAGAGAAGAGGAGAGAGGAGAGAGAGGAGAAGACTGAGGAGAGAGAGAGAGAGAGAGATTCAGATGACACTCCTTTCCAAAAAGTCAAAAATCTCCGGGAAAAACTCGCCAAATGAGTGTCTGAAAAAAAACTCTCAACGAAAAACCCAAAAATTTTTTTGAAGGATTCTTTAAAACCCCCAATCGGCACTTGAGTCTTAAAGAGCCGCGAGGATGGTGCCATGAGAGAGAGAGAGGAGGAGAGAGAAGAAGAGAGAGAGAGAGAAAGAGAGAGAGAGAAAGGGGGGAGAAGAGAGAAAAGCGAGAGAAATTCAATACCACACCCTCCTTTTCTCCCCAAAAAGAAAAAAACTGGGCAAACTTTTTAAGCTCGACATACCCCTAAAGGCAAATTTTTAATTATCTCTCAACCCCACAGAACACCCACAAAAACCCCTTAGGTCCCCTAATATCTACCTTCACCCGCCCCTCTTTTAAAAACCGTTCACCCCATTATCTTTTTGTCTTTTACTAAAAAAGAACCCTTTAAAAACTTTTTAAAAAATTTCTAACTTCACCCAACAAAAATTTTCTTTTCATTTTCCCTTTTAAACAGTGGTTTGTTTTCCTCCTCCCCTTCTCCTCCCTTTTTTTTCCCTCCCCTCGCCTATTGCCCCCGCTATCGTCCCAAAATTTCGATTTTCTAAATTCAGGAAATGGTTCAAGTTTGGGAGATATCGAGAGGCAAGAAACAGTATGTTGGTATGTGGATTTCCCCTTTTTCCCCAAATTTTGGCCTTTTTTCCCGTATTTTTTTTCTTTTTTCCCCTTGTTATTTATAATTTTTAATTTTTT
>JACEEZ010002905.1:0-46526 GCA_016584305.1 Chionoecetes opilio | reverse complement strand
TTCCCTTTTTTCCCTTTGCAAATCCGCAAACAATTTGGACTTCCACAATTGCGGACGTTGCGGTTTGCGGAAGTTTTTCGGAAGTGCCCACCACTGGTATTTTTGTGTATTTTTCCCCCGCCTCCATCCTTTTGAGCAAGGTCGTACAAGGGGGGGATGGGGGGAAATCGGTCAAACCCCTCCTTTTGTCCCACAGGGGGCAAAAATTTTTTTGCTTTGTATCGATTAGTGCAGTATATCCCCTTTTGAGGTCTACATGCCCCAAAAAAAGCTTGTTTTCAAAAAATTCCAAATCCCCCTCAGACCCCACGACTGTAGACTCGCATGATTTTCCCAAAACCTTTTCACCTTGGAGGAACCCCCCTAATAATTTTTCATATGCCCCAAGGAACCCCTATAAAGTATACTAAATTAATATATATATATATAAAAATATATATAATATATATATATATATATATATATATAATTATATATATATATATAAGTATTATATATTATATGTATATATATTATTATTAAAAAATATATATGTATAATGTATATATTTTTTATTATATATGTATAAAAGTATATTATTTTATTAAATTATAAAATTTTGTATATTATGATTAATTGTATATTATATATTAATATATTATTAAATATATAATATATTATATATATATATGAATTATGTATTTATATGTGTAAAATATTGTATATATTTGTTTATATGTATTATACCTTAATATGTTTATTATGTTATATATACCTATATATATATTTATATATATTTATATATTACCTATAAAAGTATATAATAACCCCAATATATTTATATAATATGTATTAGGGTTATATATATAATAATTTTATTATTTTATTATATATTAAAGTATATAATTTTATAATTTATATGTTTTTAATATATTTCCTTATATATGATTATATATATACCTATATTAAATTTTTAAATTTATTATTTATATGTAAATATTAAAACCCAATATATTTATATATATATATATGTATATAATATATCCTAATATATTATTATTATAATAGTTAAAATATATAATACCTATATATATTTTTATATATATATAATATATATATGATATGTGGTGCTATGTTGGTAGAAGTTGGGGTTCTGATGAGGGTCTTATGGTTTTCACCTAGATGATTATATATGTCATTAAATGTTCCTTTTTTTTCATGAGGGAAAGGATGCTAAAGTTAGCGGCAAAAATACTTTAGTTTACTTTGTAAATCTTTCGCTTTAAATTCTTTGCAGAGGGATTTACCCACAAAAACCCTTCCCAAACAAACTCCCTGTTTTAATTTAAAAAAATTAGAACCACAATGGGTTAAAGAGAGAGCCAAGGCGTATTTTAGGAAAATCACTCGAGCTTTTTAAGAATACCCCGACATGATTTTTATAGGGAATGACCCCTGGAGATTTATCCTTCGAAGGGTATAAAACCAGTGGAGAAGTACCGGAATGCAGTACCCCAATACGCACAAAGATTGGCAAAAAGTCTCAAATGTTTGAGTTTTGAACTGGTAAATTTAAAATAATCGAGTGAGTTAACTAATTTGGAACATCGCTGGTTTTCCGTGAGAAAAATGAGCGTATGCTTAGCGGGGGGAAGTGCCCCTACTTGGGAAAAATATCAAACAGAGCAAAAAGGTTTTTTAAGCGTGTGACGAACTGGAAAATGCTCTACACCGGCCCTTGTGAGTGGTTTTTAAAGGCACAGCTATCCCCCAGCTCAATCATGTAGCACACGTAAAGTAATAACCCCCCAACATAGACCACAGTGACTCCTCACAACAAAAGAAAATACCTGGGTTAAACACAGAAAATATGATAATCACTGAAGTGAGATTAGAAATAACAACCGTAAGGTTAATTATATTCCCCGGCGCCCCAACTGTTTACGAGCGAGACAGTGAGTTGTCTAGAGAATGAGTAGCGAGACTGAAACGCCCCGAAACCATAACAAAAAGGTTGGAAAGAGAGTTAGATAACAATAACAATTTAATAATAGCTAATAAATCACCTTGTAGCAAGGAGGTAAGATGATCTTGCTTTTGAAGCACACACAAGAATGACTAAGAACAATGCCTTATAGAAAAGCTTATATCAGACACGTACGTCTCCTAGAATGAGAAAGTGAAATGAGGCATTACAAATGAGTAGACTATGAAAGAGCAAAAAAAGACATGATAGAGAAGAAAAAGTTCTCGACCGCGAATACCCGTTACAAATCCAAGAGGTGAAAGCAGAAGAAAAGAGGCGTGAAAGAGAAGAAAAAGAGCGTGAAAGAGAAGAAAAGAGCGTGAAAGAGCAGAACAGACATGATAGAGAAACATCAGTTAAAAGTCCTCATCTTCAGAATAAAGGTCACGCCACTCAAACTCCAATAAATTCCAATTAACAAGAAATTTGCCTCTTTTACCTCAGTTCTCTGATTACGATCCTGATCTTTCTTTAGATAGTTCGATCCTCCTGCCACTCATTTTCAGGTACTAAAGAGGATTGGACCTGGCTTGTCAAGCCAAAACTTAATGGAAATGCTTTATCTGTTTTTAGACATTGTGCAGGATAATGCCGATTATGATGTAGTTAAAGATGCTATACTTACAGCTTACGCGGTTCACCACAGAAAGATACGACCAAAACTTCGCGCAACATGAACAAAATAGCTGGTCAAACTTACCTATAATTTTTGCCTCAGAGAAATCTCCAAGCCTTAGAAACCTGCTCAAGTCTGCATCGGTCACCACTTTATTACGATCTGGTAAATCTCGTAGCACTGTAGGAATTTAAACGTAATATCCGACTCAATCATGTTGCACCTTACAGACAAGGATGAGACAAACCTACTCAAAGCTGCTAAAATGCAGATGTCCTTTTCCTTAGTACATCGCCCTGTATCCTCGGGGAGAGAAGAAGGCCGTCCATTGTAAGTTCAGTGCAAGCTTCATGAAAAAGGATGGTAGTTGTAGATAGTGGTTTTCCAAGGCCAGTGTGTTCTGCTATTTTCTGTAAGAGAAAAACTGGCCACCATCATAAGAAACTGTCCTGACCTAGGTGTAAAGTACTAAAATGTTCGACATTTTCTAACCAGTTGCTTGCGTGAACAAATAATTCCCACTCCCTTTTGTTACTGTTCCTTTCAAACCTCAGGTCACAGGTACTGTCCTCCCTCGACTCTGAATCTGAGGAGCGCCGCTCTCCAGATTATGCGGGATACTGCTTCTGCCCATCAATCCTCTTAAAATCTGCACTTCCAGGAGTAGAACGGAAGTTATACAGGGGAGAAGGTGACCTCAAGGATTTTCACCAGACTTTCCGCCGTACCTCTGGCTAGGGTTGTACCTTGATTGTCCGCTTTGTTAAGGGAGTCGTAACCATTGCTGTCAGTGAGGACAAGTCTTTACCCATTCCCTCATACTAAACTTCCTGTTGGCTACCGATCTGGCTGGTGAGTTAGTCATTCCCCCCGTTTGTCACTATAACTCACCATTACCATACAACCCACACTCATATTTCATGGAAAAGGAGCAGCCAAATCTTTTTTCTAACTGTGCGTTACCCGTCAACAGTCCGAGCAACTGCTCAAATTACCCCCGTCAGTCCCTTGTCAACTACCACTCCCTCATCGCCCTAACGTAAGTCTTGGCCAGTATTCTCTGAACAACTACTTGCTGAGGCTCAACGAGACGATGCATCTGTCTCGGTACCATGCCAGTACCATTCCTAAAGATCAATCACTCATTCCCCTTCTTTCTATTGCAGGACAAAGTTCTTATGAGGCTATTCAAACTGCATTAAACTTTTCTGAATATGCCACTTGGGCTGATTCACCAAATTGTATTGCTAATCAACTTGAGAGAAGCCAATCATGGAGATCGCTCATGGAGAACAAGCCGGTCCACATAGGATTAAGAACTTTGACCAATACTCAATGATTTTTACTGGCCAGGATTAAAAAAAGACATAACTTCAATGATAATTCAATGTCACACTTGCCAGATTATGGGAAAACCTACCAAAATATTCCTCAGTACCCACTCCACCTATTCCAATGCCTGAGAACCTTTTCAAAAGATCTCATTGACATCGTTTGGCCCATTGCCCAAAACTACGGAGAGGGACCAATACATCCTCACTATTATGTGTCCACCACCCGATACCCTGAGGCTTTCCCACTTAAAAACATTACAGCCAAAACATTGTGTCAAAACTCACTCACTGTTCACTACCTTTGGCATACCTAGGGAAATTCACAGTGACCGCGCACAATTTTCCAGAGCGTCTCTTTGCAGCGTTCTGGCAGAGGCTTGAATCACACCTGACTCTATCTACGGCATACCATCCTCAGATCACAGGTGCTTTGGAGAGATGTCACCAGACCCTAAGGCACTTCTCCGCAAGTTTTTGTCATGACTAAGGGACCAAGAATGGTACGAAGCCTTAACCTTTCGTCCTATTCCGCCAAATACGGGAGACACCCACGATCCCTTGGTGTTGCTCCCTTTGAGCTATTGTTTGTCGTAGGTTAGGGGGCCACTAATGTACATCAAGACAGTATTTCTAAACAACACTACACAGTAAACTTGTCACTATCACTCAATAACATTGAGAAACTTAAGAATACTCTTGACCAAGTCCTGCTCATTTGCTCGAAGCAATCTGCAAACAAGCTCAAGGGGTATTGAAAAAACACTTTGATAGTAAAGCCTAAAGAAAACATTCAATGAAGGTGGACCAAGTCCTTGCTTCATTTCCAGTCTTTGGTTTCACCTTTACAAGCTAAAATACCATGGTCCTTATACATCAGTAGAAGTCATGACAATACTATATCAAAACACTCCCGAACCGCCGTAAAAGCCTCAGCCTAATTCACATTAATCTACGAAATTATAACAAGAGTATACCAAACCCTTGCCCCTGATACAAATAAATCCCTGATTCAAATACATTCCAGTTTTGCACCATTTCTGACTGAAAATACCACCACCCTTGTAACAGGTACAGATTGTGAAAAAAAACTCAACCATACTTGGTAAGCTCAAGATTACCTAACCCAACCTATCTTCCTCTCACATGAAGAGACATAACCACCATTATGTTAAACCATAAAGGATGTCCTGGCAATCATCCTAAATTAGTAACATGACCTCCCACGATGTCGAGGCTTCTCCCATGAAACCTCTTCCTCTTCGTCAACCACCCTACCGACTACATCCTCGAATGTGACCAGATGATGCAAGAGGTTGGATTATCTACTCCAGCAGGGACTGGCTATTCCCAGCCAGTCTCCGTGGGCGTCACCATTCTTCTCGTCCACCAGAGGAGGAATGGACAACTGCGCCTCTCACGGACTACCGCAAGTAAACCTGTGTGACTGTTTCCCGACCCTACCCTCTACCAGAATAGATGATCTCATCGCAAGGTTGGACAGACTAATTAATCACAAAAATTGACTTACTGAGGGATACTCCCAAATACCCCTTACGGAGAAGGCCCAACAAATATCAGCCTTCATCACACCCTTGGGTCTTTTCCCAATACAGAGTTCCCATGCCTTTTGGGATGAGAATGCCCCTTCTACCTTCCCAAGGGCAATGGACTCTTATTACAGGACTGCTTGGAGTTTCTGTATACTTAGACGACTTCTGATATTACAGAGCATTGGGACAGCACCTTCTAAAGACTCCGGAATTGTTGACCCAGGCTGCAGTGAGCCAACTGACCATGCAAGCTGGCCAAGAACCACCTTCAGACCGAGCCACGACCGTGACCTCCTGGGACACGAGGTGGGACAAGGCCAAGTACGACCCAAAATGGCCCATCTCCGCCATCTTGAGTACCCTGCTCCGACTCCTCGGCAGCCTACGGCGCTTTCTGGTATGGCAGGTTTACTACCGAAGATTCTGTCGGCCAACTTCGCGGCCGCTACGTCCCTCTCACCTCGCTCCTAGTGGGGCTGTGACCTACAACTGGACGACGTTCTGCCAAGCCGCCTTCAACCAAACTTAAGAACTTCCTGTCCCAGGTCCCGTGCTCCATCGCTCCCGACTTCGCCAAACCTTGCCTCTGCAAACAGATGCCAGCGACACCGCCTTAGGAGCTGTACTCTTACAAGAGGTGGCGGCCATTCTTCACCCCTTGGCCTCCCTCCAGCAAAGTTCAACACCCACAAAAGCGGTACAGCACCATCGGAAAGAACTCCTGGCAATCGTCTCAGCGTTAACAAAAAATTTCAGTGTTATCTTCCAGCCAGTCCAGAATTCCTTAAAAGTCTACACTGATCACAACCTCCTGTCCTTCCTAAATCGTGCCGAAATTTCCATCAACGCTTCTCCGTGGACTCTCTTCCTCCCAACTTCAGCCTGACCATCATCCATAAAAATGCTTTAGTACATCAAGGGCAACGACAAAATAATTCAGACGCTCTCTCTCGCACCTAGGGCTCACCTTGACCAGTTCACTCCTACGAACTCCATTCTTCAGTGGCGTCGTCTTATGGTGGGAGGTATCATAAGCTTCGCCTTATCCTATCCTGTGTGACACACCACACCACACACACACACACACACACACACACACCACACACACACACACACAACACAACCTGGAGTCCACTACTACCCTTCCTCTATCAACACGAAGGAAGGCACCGGAACTACTCGGGATCTCGCCGGTGTGTTTTCGACTCAAGCTGAGTGAAGCGCCCCAGTCAAATACGAGGGGCATTTTATAAACCTCGTTTTCCTTTGTAGTCGTCATCTGTTATGCTGAAGACGTTTACTACTCTCTCGAGAACATAGCAGTAAACACATTCTTGTGCCTTTAAGTAAGTTCCCAGTAACATTAGCACTGGTAACTCTACTCCAAGTCAACTCACCTATTATTATTGCTTTACTCCATGGTGGTGAAAATTTATCTTAGTATTCCTTTTGTGTTTTTTCTCTAGGGTTAATTTATCTTGTGTTATATACATATTGGTCATTTAGATTATATAAGCATTTCTTAGTCATCTCTGTGTCTGCTTCAAAGCAAGATCATCTACTCCTGCTACAAGTGATTATTAGGATATTATTAAATTGTTATTGTTATCTACTCTTTCCATCTCCTTTTTTGTTATGGTTTCGGGCGTTTCAGTCTCGCTACTCTTCCTCTAGAAAAAAAAAAAAACACCTCACTGTCTCGCTCCGTAACATAACGTTGTTTAACACACCACTGCATGTATCCTGTCATATAAGTGCAACTCCTCCGCTCTCCTTTCTACCCTGTTCCTTATGAAATAGACTTATATCCCGCTATCTCAACTTCTGATTAATACTTAGCCTGTCATATCTAACCATGTTTTCTGTTAATGCTATTATATCAAATCTTCAACACAAGATGTTCCTCTCAGTAAATCTATCTATTGTAAATAGACTCCTACAGATTTGTATAATAAACCTTTATGTTGGCACTTCTTCAGCTTGTCGATTTCCCGCTCGCTATCTTTACGCCTGACTGCCTGTTTTATCCCCGTCTTTTTCTTAATTCTACTGTCTTCATTCCTGCCTTGACCAACATATTCCTTCCTTGACTATCATGGAGCATTATTCTTCCACCTTCACACCCTCCTGGCCTCTAAAAAAACTGACCCTGAGCCTCCCTTTCAATTACCCACGCCAACACCCCACCCCCCTATGAGAGAGATGCCACCCCGTCCCCTGCGTACAGGTAGCTTTACCGAAGAAGCGAGCCCAGTTATCGATAAAGAGTCACCCGTTCTCCTGTGCGGGTTCAGCAGCAAGCGTTCACGTCACACGCTTCCACCACCATCTTGGACCCCCTTTCCTGCGTGGCAAAAATGCACCACTACAGGGGTGCCTCCAAGGGTTCCCTAACCCTGCCTAGTGGCTCTTTCGAGTACTTCCTAGGAGCACCTGTCCCTCTCTACCCTGCCTATATAGATTTCCCATTGCGCTTATACATACCGTCGGCGCTAATCCCTCACCCACGCCATTACCCTCCCCAGCCTTTTCTCTATGTATTCCTATTCCCCGCTCCACGAAAACAGGCAAGCGTACCTATTTTTCCAAACCCTATTTACAAAAGGTCCTTCGCAGATTCTTGACCTGCCTTGTCACCCAAACCAGTCTTACTGAAGACAGGAAAATTTCGACTGTCTTACCATCATCCCCTTCCTCTGTGCACTCATCAACGAGTGCAGCAGCTATTCCTAGTCCAGGAGGCGGAGTCTGTGATCACCACTCGACCAGTCTCCTTTATTTTTCACGCGTGTCCACGCTCCTACCCCTCGTCTAGGCAGAGGGACTGGCGATTCTGGCACGACACGTCTCCCACATCTCCTGAGCTCGGCATTCACTCCTTCTTCAGGTAAGCTACAGCGACACTCATTCCCTCACGACGTCATCCGTGACCACATCCTCGCTAAGTTAGGTCACGCACCTGGGGGCCCCGCACTGCCTCAACTCACTTACCCTCACTTTCCGCCATCTCCTTTCACTAACACTTAATCCTCGGGAGGCTATCAACCCCCACGTCCTACCCGTGTCAGCGCCGTGGAACTGAATGGCGCTGGTATGAAATTTAAGTAGAATGTATGACTCTATCCCGTATACTTTTTATGCCTTGTCATGATTTTACATGTATGCAATGATGCAGAAATTTAAATCTTGTGAATACAGTGTCATGTATTCAGCAACCTTCAACCTCCTTGAAACTCTTACTTTGGTCTCTTGAAACTAAATTAAACCTTATTTTGCTCATTTAAGGCTAGACTAGTTTCGATTAGGTTAGGTTTAGGTACATTTAGTTAGGTTACGTTTATGTCAGGTTTGTTGAGGTATTAGGTTTAGGTTATCAGGTAATCGTGCGTGGTGTCGCCCACGGCGCCCCCCACTGGTTTCCACCAGCCATGGCGGCGCACCTCTCACTGCCTTAGCTGGGGTCCACACATTCCCGTATATTGCTCCCGACAGCTCCCGTCAGGCCGTAATCGCCAAGTTTGTGTGTTCTGACGGGCGGTATCCGGCCGTGAACGCCCGTATAACACGACTATTGCACTTCCCGACAGACGTGGTACCGTGACGGGCCAGTGTATACAGTCCGTCGTAATGTAGTCGTAATTGAACTACGTACTGTTTGCGATTTGCGTAACATGTCCCCGTTTCGTCCACATGGCTGCCCGATTTGCGGGAACACAGGCCACGCCCATGCCACCCCCCACAAGACCTGCATAGCTGAGGCCGTACGTCTTGGGATGTTTAGGACTTACCTGACCGTTTTTCGGACAATCGTAGTCACACCCCGTCTGTCCAAACACAGACAAAGACAGTCTTTGTCAACCACGTAGGTCTGAGGTTTGAAATCTGGAACTACAAAAGGGCAGGACCTGCCACACCTTCCCATTCCCACTCCTTCCTCGGCACTGACCAACATCGTTGGAATTCATCCTGGAGGAGTTCATTTTATCAACTCCCTAATCAAACCGGAGAACAGGCATAACACGCGGCTAATGAAATGGATCTTTTCTACATAGAAATCTTAGACTAACTTGCAATAGGAAACTTCATTCCATCAAAGGAACAAGAGAAGAAGGAAAGGAGCACAGAGGACAGTGTGGGTGTGGCCTTATCTTGCAACGAAGTTTTTGAACATGGCCATTATGAGAAGCTGATGGGAGAGTTGGCCATAGAAGGTCCTCAACTGTACAAGAACTTTACCCTGGTAGACAAACAACTATTTGATGAGATTGTGGAACGTGTCACCCCCATCATTCAGAGGAAACATACTTTCTGGCGAAAACCCATCCTCCTGTCTGCGGGTGGCCATCACCCGCGTTTCCTCGCTACGGGTGAAACCTACAAGAGCCTGCATACTCCTTTCGGGTTGCCCACAACACCAGCCACAATTGTTCCAGACACATTCCAGCCTCAATCTCTGTCTACGAGATCATGAGCTCAAACGCCACAGTCGCCGGCTGATGGAAGGCGGTTGCCAGCGGCTTGAGGAACGATGGAACCTGCCGCATTGTGTAGGAGCCATTGATGGCAACAACATACGGATCCACAACCCCTCCTTTGTTGGCACATATTACTTCAACTACAAGAATTTTTTTTTCTCATTGTCCTTTGGCCAATTGTTGACTCCAACTACAAGTTCATCTACGTCGACGTTGTGCCATAGGCAGAGCCTTATGGTTGTGGCTTTGCCAACACACCCGTCTGCCTAAGTTGCTTGATGAGACAGATCGCCAACTGCTCCCCGCCGAGGTCATCTTCTTACCGATCCCACTGGACCCCAACGGACACTTCTTAGTAGGGGATGATGCATTCCCTTGCGCGCCTACCTACTGAAGCCCTACCTCCACGATTCCTCACGAAACCTTGAACGAATCTACACTACAGACTCACAGGGGCCGCGGTGGTAGAGAACGCCTTTGGCATCTTGTCAACCGCTTCAGGGTTTTTACCCACACTGCATATCTATGAAACCTGAGCGTGCAGATTTTTGTGTTGGGCCTCATGCATTTTTGCACAACATCCTACGTGGACGAAACCCACCCCGAACAGAGGTAATCAAGAGGACCCACACACCCACCAACTCATACCTGCCCCCTGCGAGGAGTGACCCACCTGTAGGGAACCAACATCCCACCGTGTCCCGCAACACGCAACCAGGCTTGCCAAGGAGCAACGAACTTACTCAAGACCTACTTCTCTCCCCCTCAAAGGATCTGTGGCTTGGTCAGGGGAGGATGACCGTATTTAGGTGAGTTATATCTACTTTAATACTTGCTTTGGAATTTTTAAGGTTTTCCCGCTGTTTACTTTGTATTTTGCGTTATATTTCAGTTTCATCTTACATTTTTTGTATCGAGTCTTGCCAGTTTTCTTTGTATTGTACTCTTTATCTTTTTACTTTTTGATATTTCTTTAGTTTGTTATGTTTCTTCCATATTTTGTTTATTGTATATTTTGTATATTTCGCTTTAATTACTTCAATTGTTCCCTGCTTATTTTATTTTTCATCTTACTTACTTTCCATCTTACTTTTTAATATTTCAATCAAGTTTTTAATTGTTTTCCAGGGGGGAGGGGGGGGGGGGTTTCTTTTGTTTTGTACTTTATGTTTTTTATTCAGTTTTCAAGGTTTTTCATATTTATTATTAACCATATTATAATCATATTTCGTTTCGGCAATTAGTCATTCTTTTTTATTCATTCTCATCGTTCAGTATATATTTCATTTGTCAGCTTATTATAAATACTTTAGCTATAATATTGAAATAGAACACACACGTCATTACACAAATACATATATTGTTAAATACATTATTCATTATAAAGAAAACCAGGATGGTTGTGCTAGGGCTGCTAGGTGGCTTCTTGGGGTCTCAGGGTCTGATCGGGATCGATGGAATGGCACGGGCGTAGCTGGATTATATTGATGCGCAGGTTATCCAGACAGAGGCTGACCCAGGCTGAAGCTGGTGTTTCCCAAACTGTGGCCAACTGTGAGAGTTCTAATAATGCGAATGTGTCGGTGTGAGGCATTAGGTGCAGAATAGGTGCCATGGGGTTTTGCTGATTGCCGCGGCCCGCAGCATGACTGCAATACTGCCACCTGGTGTGGAGGTAACACGAAGCTAGCACTGGGCTGGGTCGGCCATGGGTTGAGGCAGGGTGTTTGCCGGAGTGCCCTGGTACATCACTGTGGTTGCCGGGGATGCTGCATGTGCCTGTGCTGGTGTTGGGGCGCCGGAAAGGCAAAGTTCCGGTTAGGGCATGTCAGCGAGAGGTCCGGACCAGGCTTGGTGAACTCCTCCTCATGGGCAGTTCGGAACCGTGAGGGCTGCCATCAGTTCCATCGTTCAGTGGGTATTGAACCCTGCCGGCAGTCCCCCCCCACACGTCCTTGGCCATGACATCCCAGGGAGGCGCGCCATACTGTAGCTCCGTATCCTCGACCACATCCATAACCCCAGCCGGTTGTGGCGCACCTTCTCGGCAGTTGCGAGACCTGGTATGGGACAAGGAACAAGAGAACATTACCACACGAACAACATATTTTAATATTTTTTAGACACATTATGAATTTTAACAAATAAATGTTGTGGTATTCTGTGCGGAGCCTAATATGTTCAAGTTTGTTCCATTATTGGAAAAAGAGGAACATTAACTCTTGCACAACACACGAAACATACCATATTTCAATAATTGACCAATTAGGAATTTTAACAAATCATATTATGTGGTATTCTGGGAAGCCAATAGTTCAAAGTTATTGTTGCTATTATGAACTAATATTTCTCTACTTACTTGCTCGCAGGGTTCCGTGTGGTGTGGATGTGTGGATTTTTGCAGCACAGGAGGCTTTCCCCTGCTTCGCCTTCCGCGCAGCATGTAATGGCTGGGTGGTGTCCTCCACCGCCGGCAGAGGGGTCATCCACATCGTCTGTGCAGGTGCTTGGGGCGGGGTCAGGCACAGGAACGAAGCAGGGTCGGCAGCTTGGGCAGCAGCCTGTTGGGACATGAAATGTATAATTAGTAACATGTACATTATTTATCAACTGTGGAAATACCATTCAACATACCCATTCATCCTTGTAACCTTTAAATAAAATGAATAAACTGCTTGTTGTTATTAATGTTTTTCATTACACAAATGTTAGGTTTATTTAACTTAAGTGAACACGATAAATAGAAAAAAATAATGGCATCATTATAAGCAAAATAATTCAGAAAAGAACAAAACCTGTCACTGTCCTGAGACGCCAAACCTTGTAAAATTATTGCACCTTAAAAAACCTTAAAAAATATTTGATGTGGTTGTCGATTTAATAGTGAGAGAGTTGGAAAACAAAATATATATGTGGTAACCTGAAGCATACCAGTGATCCGGGCTTCTTTTGCCGCACATTGTGTGGCTTCATGAACTGACCATGTTCATATCCAGTTCTCCCTATCCTCACCTTTTGGCCCCATCACCACTCTTCAGGTTGGTGACCTGCCGAACCTGGAGCGGAAAGAGGTGAACCACGTCATCAGTACCAAGGTTGTGATTGGGGTTCCATGCTGGCTGCCTCTCCACCCAAACATGGTTCTATTTGTTCCTTCTGATTGTGGCCTGGGATCACCCTATCATATAGATAAGCACCTCGAACTCCAGCCACTCTCCCCAGCATACGCTCATCTCCTCCGTCAGGATAATGTTGGTGCTCTTCCGGCGCCTTTTCGCGGTTTGTGTTGCTGTGGCTGCTCGACGCCGCCTGTGGAGGGGGTGGGTCCTTGTCGTCGTCGTCGTCGTCATCACTTCCTCATCGTCGACTTGCTCCACGCCGCTCCCTTCTCGCCGCGAGGTTGATCACTCAATTCTTCCTGTCAGCAGAGAGTTTGGAGGTGCCAGGCATCGAGGGGGCAGGCGGTGAGGTGACGAGACGCGAGTGGCGGCGGAGAGGTGGGACGACGTCGAGGGGCAGGCGTGAGGTGCAGACGTGAGGGGGCAGGCGGAGAGGTGCAGGCGTCGCGGTGGGAGGGGAAACCTTCCTGGCCTTCTTCCCGCTTTTCTTGGTATACATGGTGACAGGGCAGGGCAGCGTGTCAGAGGTGGCGGGTATAGGGTGGCAGGATGGCAGGGTGGCTGGAGGTGGTGGTGGTTGTTGCTCCAGTATGGTGAGAGGTGGGGACGGCAGTGTGTCCCCGCTGGTCCTTAGATACCCCCCGTACACGTTGCCCGCGTCTTCCGCCAACCCGCAGTGGCGGCGGTGTTTGCCAGATGCGCCCGGACGAACCTAAACGTTTCCCGTGTTGACGGAATATTTTAGCGATTGACGGATTAGCTCACGCTGACGGCGAGCGACTACGTCTGACGGGGCTGGCTCCCGTCAGCGGCCGTGGTGGGTCGCGGACGGTCGTAAAAGTTCACGACTTCCTGACATCGCGAGCGCGAGCCCGACTGTGATTCGAATTTCAAAACTACCGCGCGTGTCGCTCGCCCTCACACCGCCTCCCCGACCCGCGTGGCTACTCCCGCCATGCGTACCACCCCCGACTGTACACAATTTTCATTTACGTTTTGCGTAATAATCCCTTACGTTTTTACGTAATCGTTTGCCAACTCCCATAAACCTTCGTACGGTGCAACGGGAGCATATACGGGAATGTGTGACGCCCAGCATTACTCTTATGTAAATGGCATTTATTCTAATCGTTTCCAGTGAAAGTATAAGTATTTGTTTTTGGCTTCCGGAAGTTAGTAATATAGCCACTGGACCACTAATTGCCTTAAGCTGAAATTACTGGCCGCTAAAGGCAGTAGCAGATACGGCAGGCTGATCATACAAATCATATTTTCTTTATTATCTAGGAGGGAAATACTTCTTACCTGGGTTTGATTATTCTTTGGTGAAGACACCGAAGGAAAGACTCAAACCTAAAATTCTTTATAATTGACACCCAGAAAACTTTATCCTCCTGACTTTAGCTTTTAAGTACTTAATTCAAATGTGTGGCAATGGACCCCTTTACTCTACTTGAGGTAACGTAGATTTGAAAATCTTCAACCCTCATATAGTTTGGGCAGTGAATATTATTTTTCTATGTGAACAGTATTTTTGATGATACGCCAATGTAAAGTACAGGAAAATTTATACTCTCTAAAACGACTGGCGCCATGTTGTCACACAACAACTCACATACTACAGAGCCAAACACAGCTTGGAAGCGGCCGCTACTATGTATATCTACTACCACACCAACTTGCATTACCCTTTTACTTATGCAGGAGTGGATAGACAGGGGATAATTGCCCATGACACAGGCAAGGGATACTTTTGGGATCGGCATTCCTTATAGGTAGATTAAATGAACCTGCAATGACAGTAGCAGATAGACAAACTCATAGAGGAACAGGTAGAAATGAGAGATATGGCTTTCTTCCTCATATAACAAAACATCCACCCTTCTTCACCTAACACCTTCCTCCCACAACACAAACTCCACTCAAACAAGTTGCTTTCATTATTTGGTTAGTATTCCGCACTAGTGGGAGGGGTGCAGCCCATGTCCAGGTAATAGTCTAGTAGTCCAGTGGACCCCACGTGCACCCCCTGGACAATCCAATGAGACTTTTTTAGTTTTTTACTTTTTTAGATGCACAAATTATGTCTAGAAAACAAAAATCAATGTTAACACTGTCAACTAATGTCCCATGGGGTTCGTATGGCGGCCATCTTGGATTTCGTTGATCGCGAAATATTTGACTTTCTCGAAATTACCAAAATGTCCATAAAATCACAAATAATGTAGTTACAAATTATTATTTTGATGCCCACGTGACAAGAATAACATGGCCTATTGTAATAAGAACAATTAATGCAGTAATTGGTACAGGTTTAGTCATGGAACGACAAAAACCTAAAAAAAGGAATCGTCGTTGACAATTGACATAAATATATGACTATCATACATTAATTGTTACCGATGTTACTCGTCAGTCGTTGTCGTTTAGAGAAACAAGACGTGTGAGGAGGCAGCTCCGTGTGTGTTGAGTCAGGTCGATTAAATGGGCAGGTGCAGAGATTAGCGTCGACATGGCTAGTGGAGGCGATGGTGTTGTTAGTGTTGTGGAGGAGGGTGTTGTGGAGGTGTGGAGTGGGAGGAGAGGGTGAAGTGAAGTAGGCCGAGGTGGAACCGGTGTGGTAGATGGGAGGAGAAGTGTCGAGGGGGAGTGTAGTGAAGGGTGGTGGCAGTGGCGCTTAGTCCTGGTTCTGGAGGCGATCGATGACCTGAACAGGTACTTCGTAAGTGCAGTGAGCGGTTTTGAAAAGCGGGGTGAGGAAGCAGTAATATCGAGATACAATCTCTTAAGTGTGGAGGTGGAGTGAGTGTTTGTGTGGAGGGGGCACATGCAGAGATGTACTTGGAGGGTAACCTGCGGATCGTGCCTCGGGCTACTACTAAAGGAGTGTTCCTCTAGTAAGTCACCAAGGAGGGATGAATGGCAGGTGGTTGAGCCATGGTGTACACGCCCAAAGGAGAAAAGGTAAACATTGACCATGTTTGGGTGCACGAACGCATTTCGGAGTTACTCTCGGGGCTGCAAGAGCAAGATCGGGTGAAGTACGTGGACCGATACATCATCACCGAGGTAAATCTTGGTTGATGGGTGCCAGTCAGGTTAGACTCTCGACGCAGGTTCTGTGACAGGGAAGGATGCGCTGAATCGATGAGTTCCAGGAAGGAGATAGGCTATGTTAGTGATAAGACAGTTGAGTCATGGGGCGGATCAAGGCAAAAAGCCCATCCGGCTACCTGAGTGCTGGGGGAAATGCTGTTGATGTGTTAGAAGTGAGGAATTGCTACGGGCGGTTCAAGACGCTGTAGGTAAAGTTAGGGACAGGTGGGTTCCTGTGGTGTGTGGGTGTCTTCCCCAAGACGCTTTGTTGACGACTTGTGGTACTCCAGGTATATTGCTTTGAATTGCCGGCTGCACTTCATTCAAAGCCATGTTGGGCTGTGTAGACAGCTGGTACCTCTTTTTCGAGGGCATAACCACCTCTACGCAGTGACGGGGTCACTTTTCGAGGAAAGGAGTTCAGATCCGGTCTGATCCCTTGAAAGGGAGGTTAGATGCACTGCAGCTTTTTTAAGATAGAGAACTGGGAGTGACACTGGGGTCGGGGTAAGGGAAATTCTTGCGACACTAGGGAGAGTTTCAGAAGGCAGGGAACTAAAGTGGAATTCTAAGAAGAGAGAGAGGGGGGTTTAGTTAAAGACAAAAGTGCAAAATGGACAAAAATATAGTTTGCTTGAAGGTCTACTTACCTACTGTAAGAGTATTTTAAACAAGATAGATTTCCTGAGAGGAATATAATAGTGGGGAGGATTTTTATATAATAGCATTAACAGAAACATGGTTGGAAATGTCAGGAAGGTATTTGATCCGAGTCTAGATAGCTGGTATAAGTTATTTCACAAGGACAGAGTTGTCAGGCGAGGTGGAGGAGTTGCGCTTTATGCAAGAGATGCATTGCGAGTGTTGTGGTTAACCTTTCACGCACGAAAAGTTTATAAGTTATTTCCGTCCACTGCGACATCAGTCTGGGGCTCTCTAAGGGGGCCCCGCGTATGGGCCCTGACTCTGCTGCGAATGTTTTGGTTATGGTTATCATTTCAACCCACACGATATTCTTTTTTCTGGCAATATTGATATATCGTTGGTTTCGCAAGAGATTATCCTGCCTTATGAAAGACAAAAATACCAGAAATGCAAGAAATAGTGGGATTTTAACGACTTAGAAAAAACATTGAGTAAAGAGAAATATAACATACTTACGTTCACCACCTCGTATGCTCGTCTTCCTTAGTCAATTTTTATGGTTTATATGCCATAAAAGCGGTTCTTTATGAGGATTCAACGCTACCATTATAATTTTCATATGCCAGTAGTTCTTGGGAAAATGGAGGAAGACTGAAACCACATGTTGGAAACGGATATGCTACTGGCTAACATGTATGGCTTACCCGGCTCGGGACACGTTTTAAAGGGACGAGCAGTCCGCGCTGACAGGCTGCCTGCTAAGAGTGAGCTGGGACCACCCTATCACTTCAAATCCACCCTCAGAGGCGAGTTGACAATTAGTTTTATCTTATAGGCATAGCTTTGACTCTTTGACGCAGTAATTTTTTTGACACGAATTCTGATAAATACTTTATTTTTGGCGAATTTTTAAATGTTTGTTTGACGCAGTTCGCGTCAAACAGCTCGATGTAGACGGCCCGTTTGACGCGATCGCGTCACCGGTGCGTGAATGGGTTATAATGTTTATAAAACAGATTACATCATAAGTTAATGGGTAGAGGTTTATGGAGGGAACTGAGAAAAATGGTTTGGTGTAGTGTATAGCCTCCAACTTATGTAAAGGGATTCAGCTCTATATGGGAAGAAATAACAAGGCCTGCAGATATAATCGACTATGCGTGGTGGGAGATTTTAATCTTATGATATAGACGGGGATTTAATCATAGGTGACAGCGACGGCAGATGAATTGGTTAAATATAATCCAGGATTACTTCCTAAGTCGCAATCAAGGAGCCTACTAGAGGATATTAATATTCCGATCTATTGCTGCAAATAGAGACATTTAGTACAGATGTGGAGGTCGTGGAAGCTAGAGAATAGCGACCATTTATGAGTCAGATTTACTTAAAATGGGAGTTTGGAAAATTAGGGGCAATAAACATAGAATACCTAATTTCAGAAGGGCCAATTAATGCGAGATTAAGAAGCACCTGGAGGTTGATTAATACGAGGTGTGGGATGGAGGGGGAACAGAAATTTTCCCAGGGTAAGGACAGGGCCGTTGACAGCTGGAAAGGCCAATTATGAAGATAGGAAGGCACCTGGAGATAATTTAGAGCGGTAACATGGACGTGAGGTCAGGGCTGAAGAGGTAATTAGAGCGGTAGACATGAAATGGGTCGGGGCTGGGAGTAATTAGAGCGGTTAGACTATGGAAGTGAGGTCCGGGGCTGAGGAGGATTTATACCTTATTTGAAAGGAATATAATTGACGGACAGAAATAATATTCCTTATAGGGAATAAGGTCCAGAAAGATGGATCCAAAATTAATGTCCACTAGATTTAAAACACAACTTGGAGTAAAAAAGAAACAAATTAATTAAGGTTCAAGGCAGGATTGGGTAAGCAAAGAACAGTATAACGTATGGCAAGGACCGTGAAGAATTAACTCGAGTTGCCAAGAACAATTATGAGATTTAAATTAGCAGGACAGGCGAAAAGTGATCCAAAGGGGTTCTATCAGTATATAAAAACGCACGACAGGGATTAGTTGGGCCGTTAAGGTCAGGACAAGGTGAGGTCTTAAAACGGATGAGGATATGTGCAAAAGTCTAAATGATTAATTTCTTAGTGTTTTATACGGAGGAGGATACACCGACGATACCTTGTAGTGACCGATTTTCAAAGGATAGCGAAGAGGAGAAACGCAAAGATATTGTGATAACTAGGGAAATGGTGGGATAGGTATAGATAAAATGAATTTTTTTCATTGGCCAGGACCAAGATGAGGTGTATTTCCCAGGTATTAAAGGAATGCAGGAGGTTGTTAGTGAGTCGTTAGTGCACATTTTTAGGAAATCGGGTTGAGATAGGCCGATGTGCCATTATTTGTGGAGGAAAGGAAATGTTGTTCCCATATTTACAGAAAGAAGACAGAGGACTAAAATTCAAATTAACACAAGTTGACCCGTAAGTCTAACGTCAGTGTGGGTAAATTATTGGAATCTATTATTGCCAAAACATTAGCGAGCACTTAGATAAACATAGTTTGCTCAATGATTCACAACAGGATTCACCAAGGGTAGGTCATTTCTACCATTTATTGAGTTTTTATAGGAAGTTTATGAGACGGCAGATAATGATAAGGATTATGATATAACTATATCTTGACTGTAGTAGGCATTTGATAAAGTACCACACGACGACTCTTGATAAGGTAGGCTCATGGAATAAATGGGAGGTTCTTCATTGGATCAGAGCTTGGGCTAAGTAATAGGCAACAAAGGGTTACAATTAATGGTTCTACAATGCTGAATGGGAATTGGTGACAAGTGGAGTTCCACAAGGGTCTGTTTTGGGTCCTTACTATTTTGATTTAATCACCGACTTGGCTAGTGGGATTAGCAGTGATTATCAGCAAGTTTTGCTGATGATAACTAGGTAGGTAGATATTTGGATTGTCACAGTTCTGATGTCAACTATTGCAGAGAGACTTAGATAAACTTAACGGATTGGGGCTAGGCCCCCCCTTCAATTGCATAGATGGATTTAATTTGTAAATGCAGCGTTATGAATGTTGTAGAAAAAACCCTGGTAATAGATACCCCATAAGCAATGTATCGCTGAAAGATCAGAAGGTGAAAAGATCTTGGAGTGAGGGTGAGCCCAGACCTCCGGCCTAGAAACAATGTATTGAGGCCAGAAATAGGCTAGTAGAGTATAAGGATTCATTACCAGAAGTGTTAAAGTTAGAAGTTGCGGAAGTTATCTAAAACTTTCTCTGGCTCTAGTCAGGCCTCAACCTAGACTATGCGGTTCGTTTTTCGTCTCCATTTACAGGATGAATAAGGGGCCTACTCGCGAGGTATTTGCATCAAGAATCTTGAAAAAACTTGGTCCATCTTGATTTGATTCTGTTCTCGCGCATATTTTCGCACTTGATATGGTCCACATTCAACATTGCTCAGAGGTGTGTTTCAATATTCAAGTGGCAACTTGAATAAAATGGCTTCTTCTCCGCATCTTTACAGCTCTCCCACTACGGACATTATCTCCCTCGAAATGCAGTACCGTTGTAAGATTTAGGACCTTAAACAAATAGAAGGAGTGGTTAGGTGTGGCAGGAGAAGCACATATGTATATACTCGGGTAAAATCGGTGAAACACATGAAATATCGATACTCTATTAATCTGTGGCTTGAAGTCCTCTTTGAATATTTTTAATTTGTGCAAAAGAAGAACATATGTGCCTTGTTATGGAAGTGTGATGCTTAAATAAGTTTGAATGAAGTGAGTTAGGTGTCATAGATAAGTACACTTAGGAAATACTGGCGTGAATATCACAAGGAACACGTAATTAGAGCTCCATGTTATTTGTTGTTTGCCAAGCTCTCAGTCGACAATGAATTTGTATGAAGTCACTTTTATGGGTTGACGTCTTTAAATAAGGGGAATGAAGTGAGTTAGGTTCACAAGGAGAAACATACATTGTGACCCATAACTGGAACTGTCCCCGCCGTAGGAGAGTGTTCCAATTTTTGGGGTAATTTGGTACTTGCAACCAATAAAGTAAGAGGTTTAAAGTACTCGTTGCCTATTATTTTGCTGCGTTAAGATGATGGCGCACTCAAATGGTTGGAAAATGCATCATATTCAGTTATCCCGCCTTTATATCCCTGCTTTAGGTATGCTTCTCGACCAACGCCCAGGTTATGTTAGTGAAAACTAGCAGGGGGGGGGGGGGGGTCCGAGCGCCCGCTCCCCCCAGTTATGTCAGGTTTAAATAACCAATGTCCATGTATTGTATTAAAACTTGTTTAACCGTGAGATTTTTCGAGGAATAGTAAGTAATTCCCGTAGACTTTAATCGGTTATATATTTTTTTATATATTTCCGTGCTTATGGTATTCCTATAGTGTTTACCGGATACTCTTATCGTTATCCACATAATATACCTATCAGTACAAAAACTAGTTGCCATTTTCCCGCAAAAACCCTGCGTTCCCGCGGGTCCCCAGTTTGTTATGAAGGGGGGATAACTGCAAAATATGCATTTCAGACTTTTAATGTGACCCTCAGTCTTAACACATCATAATACATGGGAAAAGAATAATTTTGACCTCATACTCAATTACTGGTTGCAAGTACAAATGTACCCAATTTTTCACGTCCGCGAATGTTCCTATTTTCGGCGACAGTTCCAATTATTGATCTTGATATTACAGAACCCAATATTTACAAGTAATCATTTTTTACCAGTGTTTCTGCATTTAGAGATTAAATGCCATCAATAGCTTGCAATGCTTAATAGTAAGGTAAGGTTAGTTTTGGGTTGCATCCAATGTCAGGTTAGGTTAGTGAAGACTAATAGTTTATCCCTATTTTTATGAGACATAACACTTGAATACTTCTCGCTAATCAGGGAGTACGATGGGCGGCAAGATCGCAGACCAATCAGCTTTATCCGTAACAGACAATGGAGCTCCTGGATCTCCATATAGCAGATTGACCTGTGACCCAAATTCCTCTGAAGATGCCCGCGGGCCAAAACTAATTCGGAATAAAGTACTTTTTTCTTAGGCCATGTTTCCCTTTATCCTCCGCTATGATTCCACTGACACAAGTGCCTCCCCAACGTCATTCACTTATTTCTGTGTGCAGTCCTTCCCTAAGATGGTTACTCCTCCTCAGGGAACTTGGAATGGTAACTTATAAGTGAACAGTCTGTTATCATGGCAACACTGGAAATCCTTCATGTAATAAATTATTTTTACTGTCACATCTGGTCATCCAAATGTCTCACATGAACGCCGTGGGTTATTATAATGGACGAGAGGCTGCGTCGTCCGCTACCGCCGTCCAGCACAGACCTTACAGGCCTTAGCAGCTTACTTTTGCTCTATTATTTCGGCTCCGTATTTGTGCAGTAGTTTTCACTTCCTAAACCAAAATAAACGTATTTTTATATAATAATTGCTGATTTAGGTTAGCGTTTTAGTTTTGTTAGTTAGATTTAGGTATAATGATAGGGTTTGGTTTAGGTATATTAGCTTAGGTTTTGTTTTGGGTTAGGTTTTGGTGAGCTATTTCTGTTAAAAAAAACACTATTTGATGGTCGCGATTGCCTGGGTGGTTGTCGCCGCCAACTTTGCGGAATATTTCTAATTAAAATACCTCTATCCGAAAAAGCACTACTTTTAGTGCAGGAACTAGTCCAGTGTCTTCAGAAATGAACGCGCAGTCTCATCATTTTACCACGCCGTGTTCTGGCCGCGGCGCCCCAACGTCCCCAAAAAAAAAAAAAAAAAAAACCCATGGGTATAGTTCTAGATTCACATAAGGTGAGCTGGATTCCTGGGGATGCGTGGCTCAGCATGGCCCTATGCGAGTATGTAAGCGACCAACCGCTGAGTTATGGCTATAGCCTCAGAAACTAAGGGCAGGGGAGGTGGCGAATGGGGTGTTACCTTACCCAAGACTTACCACCAAAAACCACAAGCCTAGCAATACCACAAAACTCCTGGCATTGCCTCAGAAAAATATTCATATTTCTTCTTGGCTTTATCTCATCTCTTACACAAGATAGCCTATTTTGTTTGCATCAGTAAATCAGGCAGTGATTGTTCAACAACAACACGCATTCATAACTCAATAGGGTAAAAATAAAGGTCTGAATGACTGTCAACAAGAGTTGTCGGACTTTTAGGGTTTTCAGTTGCATTGAATGTTGTACTCCTACCGATATAAACCAATCTAACCAGATAATAGTTATGAAATCTGAGTTTACCCATCGTGTTCATAATACATTGCTGCATATCTGAGTATAAACCAAATACAGTTAAGACTACACTAATATTAAGATAATTAAAGGAAAGTAAAAGAGTGTATAAACTTATTTCTTGCTTATTTTGCTTCAACTCGCTCTAACTCCATAGTTTTGGTCACTTCAATTTTCACGAACTGTTTCAAAATCTTATACTTTTCCGCTTCCTTTGGTAATGTAGGCACGTACCAATAAGGAAAAAGAGTAGGTGGTCAAAATGGCTAAGAAAGTTAAACTACTACTGCAACTGGCACAGTGACGGTGAGCATTGCTCCTATATAGGATAAGACTGTTTTCGGGGAGCTTCAGAGGCTCCACCCCGTCACGGCACCAGTTGAAACAGTGTTGTAAGCTTTCTTAGCCATTTTGACCACCTACTCTTTTCCTTAATTGGTACGTGCTACATACCACAGTAAGCGAAAAGTATAGATTTTGAAACAGTTCTTGAAAATTGAATGTTACCAAAACATATGGAGTTAGAGCGAGTTGAAGCAAAATAAGCAAGAAATAATATTTATACACCTCTTTTACTTTCCTTTAATTTCTTAATATTAGTGTAGTCTTACTGTAATTTTTTTATGCTCATGTAATGCAGCAATGTATTATGAACACGATGGTAGGCTCAGCTTTCATACTATTATCTGGTAAGCTTGGTTATATCGGGTAGAGTACAACATTTCAATGCACTGAAAACCTAAAGCCGCCTACTCTGTGATAGTCAGTCATGACTTTATTTTTTACCCTATTGGTTATGAATGGCGTATTGTTGTGAACAAATCACTGCCTGATTTCTGATGCAAACAAAATAGGCCTATCTTGTGGTAAAGTGAGTAAAGCCAAGAATATGATATTTTTTTCTGGCAACCGCAAGGGTTTTGGGTTGCGGCTAGGCAAGTACCACCACCATCAGCCACCCAGCCCGAGTCTGATCAGCAATCAGGCGACGTCCTTCATACCGCCTAGGCATCGAGCCGCTCCAGCCCAGTAATCCTGCTTAAGTGAATAGACTATAGTGGTCTACCGAAATACACCGAAATACATACATAAATCGTCTTTCTGTATCTTTTTATATATTTTCGGTATGTTTTCCAGGGTATTTCGGTAATATTTCGGTATTAGAGACCGCTTGCCATGCTTAAGTCCTTATGCAGCTTGATGAGGGAAAAGCGTTTGTTTACATAGGCGCCGCAAAAAGCGTCCGCTGGGTGACTCCCAACTAAATTTCCCAATTTTTAGATCGTACTCAACCGTACTCCGAACCCCAAAAATTGGATAAAAATAAATTTCTTCATCCACATCGTTTTGGTATGAAATACCTCGGAGTAGGCCCCTTTCCCCTTGTTAAAACTGCAGAGAAGGATGACCAAAGATAAAAGGGATGCGAAACTTTAGTTTGAGAAAGATTGAAGTTATTAAAATTACCTCACTCGAGAGACGTAGAGAAAAGGGCGATCTGATAGAATTTTTTTTTTTTAAGTGGAAAAATGGTTTATTTCTAGAAATTGAGAGGTGGGAAAAGTTCTTAGGCTTTTAACCAGGGTAGAAAAAGAAGTAACGGATTAAAGCTGGAAAAGCGAGATTTAAAAAGGAAATAAGGAAAAAGGTTCCAATAGGGTGGTGAATAATGGGAATGGTCTCAGAACAGGTGTTAGTGCGGATCATTAGGGACTTTAAAGAGGGGCTGGAAAATTCATTTTGGGGGATGAAGGGTGGGTGGGGTAGTGTTAGATACAGGAACCCCATGGTGTAGGCTTCGCGGCCCTTGTAGCTTCTTATTTTCTTATGTTCATCCCCTATGAAACTTTATTTACATCAAATACATACATTCGATAAAACTAGTTTTATATTAAATTTTACCATTAACATGGGCACTAGATAATACAACTTATATTGTTCAGTTGCCACCCTGTAAACCTGTTTTGCTCCATATTCATGTCATATATGTATATAATTTTATATATATGTTTGTTTCTCATACAATATCCTTGTGTATCACAATCTTCAATTGCTCATGGTGTCATCGCAAACCTGGTAAAACGATTAAATTTAAACACTCTTTCTTCTCCTTAAAATATCGTGATAGTGATAGTTTTAATGGTATTCAGTGACCTAACCTTAGTTGGTACATCCTAGTTCTTTTCTGGTGGTGGAATATAATAAACTAAATCATGGCTAGCACGGGGAACAAAAAAGCGACAAATATCAGCCGATCTGAAAACCTAAATCCATCATGTATCGACACGCAATAAACATCCGAGACTAGGTCTCTTGACATTTTTCAAGAATGTGAGAGAAACCCGATGAAAAATTAGCAATATCTACATGAAATCAGTGAAAATCGAATGGCTGAACTCTCATTCACCTAGCCGTATGGAAGCAGTGTGTGCTCAGATACCAGAGACTCTCGAAGGCGTTGCTTGGAGATGATGGAAATACCACAGACCATGTACCAGCGCTTCACAGCAAACTTAATCGCTTGAATGATTCGACCGTAGCATCTTTTCCCACGAAGCATCATCTCCGCGCAAACTGTCCATCTGCTGAAGTTCCCCAACTATTCCCACCTGAATGTAAAATTTCTCGAGAAGTGTGAAATAAAGGATCTGGAAAAACCAAAGAGAACCCATCAAATTCCTATCAGGGAAACCAAAGAGCCTGTTTGGGAAAAGCACGAGTCCCAGGCCCTTGAACTGGGAAAGTCGTCTATGCCGACAGGTGAAAGGAAAGGACTTATTTGCCGTTGAAGCACAGTTCCATTCCGAATGGGAGAATGTCCTTCACCATTGAAATATCGAAATCGCATCCGGGCACAGGAGCGAGAGGAGAACCGCAACGTAGACACTGATCAGCCCATAGGGCTGCTGCCATAACGCCCGCCTTCAACTTGGTGGTAGAACACATCCAGAGCATATAGTTGAACAGAAACAGATCATACAGCTCTCCACCCTGCGCCTCATCTACATCACCGAACTTTGAACAGCAACACTTTCCCAACCCGACTATCGAAGCGAGAAGCTGATGAACCGTCTGAAGAACCGTGATATTTTGTGACAAGATAGAGTTCATCAAGGTTGCTGCCCTGGGATGCATATCGATTTGTTTGGTATACAGCACCACAATAAAAGTTTGCTGATGCAGTATCATTGGCATATAAATTGGCCAGCGCTGATCAGTCCACGATGTTGCCCTCCTTCTCCGGGGAAAAATCAAAAAAGCACACAAGAGTACAGCCGCGCTTCCATGGCCTCCTACTGTGGACGACATGCAGATCAAGACTGCGTACTCCTACCTGAGCAAACTGGTGAGATTTCTAAACCCTTTTATTGGCTGTCACACCCGATGTAGCAGAAATCAAATGAGAAAAGTAGGCGCCTTGTTTTGTCCCAAATTTGGGCAAGATTTGTGTCGGGCTGTGACAAAAGGCGAGTGGAAGTTGCCAAAAGCACATTTTGCTAATGTACCACGATCAGCACCTATACCATAGCAGGCAGCTGACCACCATTTTCCTCGGGTTGGGCCACTCTGAGTCGTATGATTTGCATTGGAACTGGAGACAGCTACGGCAAAAGCTATTTATGAGGTTTCAACATATCTATCGCCACAGATAGTCATTTATGAGGGAAATCTGGTGTTTCCACTGTGAATGGGACAATCTTTAAAAAGATCACCACAAATGTCCATGGCTCAAACGTAGTCAACAGTGCTGGTGGCCCTCATGAAATTTAGGAGACGAAACCAGGTTTTGTGAGCACTCAGAGCGATCCCTGCCACTCTACGGGCCGGTCCAAGGAAAAGAGCCTCAAAGTTGAGTCATCACCAACACTGCCGTCACTCCACATATACACAAGATTTTCCTTTCCTTTGGGGTTTCCGCCTTTTTTTAGGGTTTTTTGGGCCCTTCCATGAAATAAACTTGTACCAATTACTGCATTATTGTTCTTTTTACAAAAGGCCATGTTATTCTTGTCACGTGGGCACCAAAATTAAATGTGTAACTACATTATTTGTGATTTTATGGACATTTTGGTAATTTCGAGAATGTCAAATATTTCGCGATCGACGAAATCCAAAATGGCCGCCATACGAACCCCTGGGACATTAGTTGACAGTGTTAACATTGACTTTTTTTTTCTAGACTAATTTGTGGGATCTAAAAAAGTAGGGCCCATTAGATTGTCCAGGGGGTGCACGTGGGTCCACTGGACTACTAGAAATATAAGGTTAGTAAAGGTTGTGTGGTGACGAAGTGGTGATTTGGTGACGAACGATGTATGTTTTCTTTATGTGGGGAAAGAAAGCCATATATCTCACTCTACCTATTCCTCTATGAGTTCGTCTATCTGTTTAGCTGTACATGTCATTGCAGATCCATTTAAGCTCCCTATAAGGAATGCCGATCCCAAAAGTAATCACTTGCCTGTTGTCATGGGCCATTTATCCCTGTCTATCCACTTCTTCCCTATAAATACAACTTATATATTCACAAACACAGTGAATACCTACCACATCACTTGAAGGAGGATTACTGGTCATCTTGCGGTAGTACGGGTAATACAAGTTAGTAAGGCTAGTTAGGTTAGTAAAATATAACTATAATTTTACAAAGTTAGGTTAGTAATTATTTTTTGGGGGGTCTCGCTAGGAGGTTATTAGTGAGGTTAGGTTATAATAGTGAGGTTAGATTAGTAATATTAAACATATTATATTTATGAGAGGTCCAGGGGAGTCGTTTAGGAGGGGAGGGGGTTGAAGGAGGGCATCTCTCCCCACTTTATAATTACATTTTAGAGGTATCTAATGGGATCTGTGAAGGTCTGGAGGAAAAAAACACTCTAATAAGGGCGGGAAAGGACTCTAGAATTTTACTTTACTCATTGCGTGTTGTATACATAACATGAAAAAAAACCTCAGCCTGTCTCATCCCTACCTCAAAAGCTTGGCATAGTGCATACCACTCCCGCAACTTATCACAGCTCAGATAAAGCCCCACAGCTACATATCATTTGCAAGCTACTTTTCCATGCACAAGTACATACATTAATAACACTGGGGAACAATTTGAAGAAAACAAAATTGTTGAGTTAGATTTTTGAGCTTATTTAGACTAAAATTGGCATGCTGATTCCAAATCTGTAGTCAGTTTTTTTCTAGCCGCATTTTTTTTCCCCAACTTCCCCCTCTAGATAAGCAAAATTCCCTTGTGAGCGTAGTAAAACTTGCCACTATTACGATTTGACTCATCGAACTATGTGGCACTTGTTTGTGCATTCAATTGAACGTGCGGGAGGGGGGTGTGCAGCTCCCAATGGGTCATACATAAATATCGCAAACAAAAAGAGGATAGTAGGAATTAGGGGGATTTTTTTTATGGCTTTTTTTTTAACCTTGTAACAACATACCTTGTAAATTTCTATTTGTTTTATGCTGGGTTTTTTTTTCAAAGCTTGTAACTTTTCCAGCTTGTGTTTTATTTACATAGGTATATATTTCTTTTTTTTCAATCATGTCTCCCCCTGCTACGTCTCGTCGTAAATGCCTAAACAGCCCTACTCCTTCTGCTATATATGTTGGTATTTTCACCCCCAAGTCAAGGGCAAGCATCACGTTTTGTCAAACAAGCTTTCGCATTTTTTAAAGTAAATCGGTGATCAAGAAACTAGGGGGCCCCACAAGTGTGCAAGCAGTGTGTCGGAGTTACGGATGGGGACCAAAGAACACGTGAAAAGTTGGCTTTTGGTACCCCCAGGGGGTTTGGGCGAGAGCAAAAAGATCATTCCACGACTGTTCTTTTGTTTATGAAAACATCGGATTTAAAAAGAAAAATAAAAGTAAATAGAAACCTAATCTACCGTCAGCTATAAGACCAATGCCTCTTACTAAATTTTCCAGTGCCATTTTTCGAAAAACTACCTCCTCTAAAAGATCTGATGATGTTGAAAAACGCGGGGGGACAGCAATGATGCAGATTTTGACATTCAGAGATTCAGTTGTGGGGGATTTGATCACACGATTAAATGTTTTAGCACGTATTTGGGCCTACCAAAAAAGCTTCAGAATACTAGCATAAAAACTGAACAAAAAAAACTACTTGAAAAAGGAGTGAAGGTATCATACTTTGGGCCCGGGAAAAGTCATTTTTTTTTGCAGTACTTTCGAAGTGCCGGGGTTTTGTTTTTTGGGCCAAAACTTCCTGGTTTTACTGGGAAATTAGGGCTTTCATCTACTTTCCAAATGAATGGCGATTTTTTTATTGTAGCTAAAAGGGGAGCTTGAAGTGTGTCCTTCTACACATGGCAATTTGTTTGGCGCAGCCCCTTTTGGGGCATCGGGTTTTGCTTTTGTGAAGAATATGGAGATGTAAAGAGGTCATTGTTATTGCAATATGACAAAAACCCAAATTTGGGTCTTGTTTGACCTTTAAAAGGTGTCCTTCCTTCTTGGGCAACAAAGTGGGTACACAAAATATCCCTGCTTTCTCTGTATGGGGATAGCAAGCTCGAGAGAAGCATTGGGGTTCAGACATTGGGCCCCCCGGTCTGATCTTAAAACCCGGAATCCTAACTTGTACTAGCCACTTGTTGACGAAGAAAATAATATCCCACCTCTGCACAAAAACTGGTCTCATAAACATTTGTAAAACATTGTCAAAGATGGCGACTGTTGAATACATCATCTTGGGATTTCCTGGACTGTCAAAATTTAAAAAATCAAAGGGCCCGGGGTTTTTTATGGGGCCACAAATTCGACAGCTCATCAAAGATGAAAATTTCAACGGGCTATGTCGACCTTGAAAAAACTTGGCTATCATTCAAAGACTCCCTCAAAAACTTTCTTGGAAAAACCGTGCAAGGGGGAAAATTACAAAAGAAATTGTTCAAAACTATTGGGAGCTACAAAGCGCTTGGTTGCAACATGAGTATTAAAAGTACTTTTTTGCATAGCCTCATGCAAAATTTCCCGGGGAAAACTTGGGGCTGCTAGCGAAACGAGCAGGTGAACGATTTCACCAAGATTTGAAGGTTTGGAAAAACGTTACCAGGGGGAAAGGGGTGTGCATATGATGGGTGACTATTTTGGAGCATCAACGCGATGTCCCAACTGAACACTCCAACAAAGCACAAACGTAAATTTTTACCTTAACCTCACATAAATTATACCTTTCCTTTTTTTAAAAACATGATAATTTAAATAAAAAATTTATTCATGCCCATTTTTTCATTTTTCTTTTATGTTAAATTTGCAACTTTTTTTAAAAAAAAGCACTGTTACTGTTATGTACAGTATTTTTCATATTTTTTAAGAAACGAAAATCCTACTTCAAAAACTTGACGTGATAGAGAAAAATGAGATCAGTTTTTGGTTTAGCACCCAAAAATTTCTTAAAAAACAAGTGTCAGACTATCGATCAAACAAACATTGGGGGGATCGCCGGGGGGGCCCTCGCCTCGCCCCCCCTAGCCCACTCCCGGGGTCCCCGCGCGATTCCCATGCAGGCTCCTTTTTTTTTTTTCCCTTTTTTTTTTTTTTTTTTTGGGGTTTTGGGGTTTTTTTGTTTTTTTTCCCAAACCGAAACTCGAGAGGACATGCATTGCCCCCACCCCCACGGGGCCGCTTTTTCCTTTTCCACCCCCATTTCTCAAGAACCAAAACCGATTTAAATTTGTTTTCAGTTTTTTAAATGCCATGCCCAAATAGGAAGCGGGGTACCGGGCTTGAAGAAAGGCTTTTTCCCCTGCAAGGTACCCACAACCCAAATACCCCGCTGCGACCATACCACTGGGCTAAGCCAATCCGCTAAAACTTTTGAAAAACGTGCCCCCGTCATTATGGACTGCGCTACCCAAAGGGATGTAAAACTTTCCAAGATCTCAATATCCTCGCCACACCATGCAGACTTACTGCTTCATCTAGTTGGGTCCCCAAAATCCGGGACCTTGGTCTTGACCAGGAGCCCTCAATCCCAAAGGCTTTCCCTCCTGTGCAGCGCCTCGAGAGCCTCACCAGGACCCCAGCGACTCAGCAAAGATTAAAAGCATCATCGGAAAAAAAAAGATCAGTATCTTGGGGTTGCCGACGGATGCTCCACAATCACTTTGACTACAACCTTGTCCAATCCCATCCCCTACCAAACGTTGAAAAGTGATGGGCAAGGGGGCCCACCTTCCCACTCCTGTATTCCAGGAAGAAGCTGGATCACCTGCCCCCCCTTCAACCCTCTCAGTCCCGAATACAGACCCTTATCAAACCCAAAAAGTCCTTGCAGGAACCCTCAAGTCGCGAAAATCCCCGAGTGACCCGTCACTGAGTCAAACGCCTTCTTGGATCAACATAGGCTGCAAGCATCCCCTGTCGAAACTCCGTCGGCGTTCCACCAGGACACGAACGCTAGGATACGGTCCGTTTTGCTTACCAGCGGAACCCAGACTGCTGAGGGCTTGATCTTCACCCAAAGACGCGAATTCGTGTCACAATAATGGGGGAAGCACCTTTCCCGGTACGCTGAGCATTAATACCGCGGTAATTGTTGCAGTCCTGACGGCCCCCTTTCCCTTTTCCCGATAGGGACGCCGCCCCCTTTTCCAGTCAGGAGGATGGTACCTTTTCCACACAGCATCAGGACAGCTGCCAATCCGCGGGTCATGGGCCCCACCCCCAGCTTTGAGGAGCTTTGCCTGATATTACAAAACCCCGCTCCTTTCCCCCTTCAACTTTGCTACAGCCCCCCTCACTTCGTCAAGAGAGGGCGGTTTCGTCAATGGGAGGACGGGATCCACTGCCTGTAACCCATGGGGTTTAAAATGTCATTGGAGGGGCCACCGTGAAAACTGACCAAGTTCAGCCCAAAGTACCAGACCTAACTCAAAAAATTTGTTCCCCAGTGTAATACATCAAAAAGGGGGTTCACAGCAATAGTATGAATTTTCCTTCTCGGAAATCACGCCATGCAGACATCTACCACTGTTTTCCATCTTTTTCCTTGTGCTTTAGGCATAGTTTTGATTTAATGAACAGAACCACTTTTTCTGGAGTTTTGACTTGTGTTGTTTTTTGGCACTTGGCCAAAACAAACATGATATGGTTCTTTTTGTCTGGGACATGTTTGAATGGATCGGTACTGACGCTCTGCTGAGTCCGAAACAAGCCCGATCAAAAAGTGGCGAGATCTGAGACTGTAACGCCAACTACGTCACAACAATCGAGCGCCTTCCGCCGTGTTGTGATAATTTGCCCCAAAAAAGCATAGTATTTCAATTTACGCTGTCATTTCTCAGCAAAAAGACATAGTAACAGTGAGATGTCCCTATATTGCTCCAGCTTCCATAATACACCGTTTTTAAGTGTGAGTAAAACGGTTCTATTACACATGTGTTTGACTATTTTGGTTATATTTATTTTGAGCTGCTATTGTTTAGATTCTGAACTTATTAGAAAAATTGTCACCTGAAAACCCAGGTTCTTTATAACATGGAACATATTCATAGGCGTTAAGTGTGGATCCTGCTTTCAGAGTCAGCTAAGGCTTTACATTAAAACACCCTGGTTCATGTGAATAATTGCATCAACAGAGGTAAATTGTTTTTCACAGCACATGACTTTCATCCCTGATCAACTTGTGTGGTGATATTTTGTGTATGAAAACCATGGTGTTATGTGCAGTCCTAAATAATCTGTATCAACAAAGTTAAATTGAGAATATGCTGTTTCAAAAACCAATCACTCACTATTGACCAATACTCCCTCGCTGACCTAACTGGGGGGGGGGGGGGTTCCCCCCAAGACTCCCTGCTAGTTAACTAACCCAACCCGGGCATTGATTACGTAACCTAACTGAAGTGTTTTTCGCCCAACCCCCCTTGTGTTTTATTTTATATCATTTCCACCAGACAAAGACTACTTGTATACAATAGTCTTTGCACTAGGCTGTTGTAGTGGGGGTTAAGAAAAAAAAAATTTTTAAATTGTCCCCCCCCCCTTATGATGAGAACGAAAACGTTCAGGATACTTAAACCACCGATCGTGTATTGGTTTAATACCAATAAATTGCCACAGACACACAAGGTTTTTTTTGTGCACAAAATATCATCACACATAAAATATTTGACAAAGTCTTTTATGGTGGCAAGAAAGTTACCGGTGATACGTGCAGTTTCACTTATACCGGTACATTCTTGCGCAAACCAGCAAGACTGTCCATCAAATGTTTTATGTTGTGATATTTGGTGCACAAAAAAACCATGTTTTGCAGGCACTTACAATTATTCTGACGGCCACTGTTTGATGCACCCCTTACTCATGTGATCGGCGTAGACATTGTCAAAATAAGTAAACGATGTTTTTGAAAAGATAATGGCTTTGATTAATAAATTATTAAAAGGGTTTAAATTTTGGGGTTTTTAAAATTTAAATTTAAGGTTATGTGGTTTTTGAAATTTTTTAATTTTAACCCCCCCTTTTGAAAATTTTTTTTTAAATTTTTTCCAAAAATTTAAAATCAAATCTGTGAATTGTGAAAAACCCTTAATCAGCCACCCCCAAAATTAATTTTCTTAATTATGTGCTTTAAAAAATCCCCTCCCACAAAAGCGGGTTCTCATCCGAATTTAACTTAGACCCCCAGCTACTATAATTTGCATACTTTAAAAAACAATAAAAAAAAAACAAAAGGGGCCCCTTTTAAATTTTTTGAAAAAAAAATAAATCCCCCCCCCTTTTTTGTATAATTGTTATAAACCCTTCTGGTTTTAGTGGTTTTTGCACAATTGGAAAAAAATAATTTTTTTTTAATGGTTAGTTCGAACTACCTGAAAAACCATACCGGCATCTTGACCCCAAAGTCACAAATAGGGGTCCCGATATATTTTTCCCAAAAACCTTTATTATTTAAAAATTTCCCCGTCGTCATTTTCATGAAGATAGAAGAAAGGTTTTTTGATAAAAGTATAAATAAAATGGAAAAGGGTCCATAATTTTTACCAATTTTTCTTTTTTTACTGGAGGGGAATTTCTGAAACCCAAAAGGGAAAAGTCCGAAAACCCGGGGGTTTTAACAACTTCAGAGGTTAATGGGGCCAGAATTAAGGCTTTCTTCAATAAAGGTGGTTTTTAATGCCATCAAAGTAAATTTTTCACCAGACTGATTTATCCAAAAATTGTGTATATTTTGTTAAAAATGTTTACAATTAATAACGTTTAACAAAGGTTAAAGGTAAAATTCCGGTTTCACCAATACCCTAAAATACTCCTGACTAACGTTTTTAAAATCCAAAAAATTTCGGGGTTTTTCAGAACTAAAGATTTTTCGGCCAACCTTTGTTATTAAATTTTACACAAAACCCTTTACAATATCTTTTTAAATTTGGGGGGTAAAAATTTATATGATAGAAACAAATTTAAAATTTTTCCCTTTGGGTTTTCTATTCAAATTTCCGAAAAGGGGACAAAATAACCAACCCTAAAATATTTAAAGGGGGGGGGGGAAATTTAGGTTACTCGTTCCAAATTTAAACCCAAAAACTGTCAAATGTTTAATGGGGGTTTGGAAAAAAAACAAATAGTTGCGAATTTTGAGGTTTTTACACCTTTTGTGGTAGGGTTGAAAAAATGGTTTTGAAAAATGGCTTGGGGGGTGGGGATTATTATAAATAACCTAGAAAATTATATTAGATAAGCAATCAAACCCCCCCTTTCTGGGACCGCAAAGGAAAAACCCCCAAACCCAAACCCCCCCCAAAGTCTTTTGGCCCAAAAGGCCCGGGCCCCCCTTCCTGCAGGGCAGGGGAGTTTTTAAATTTTATGGTGGGGTAAGGGATGGGAGAATATAAAATACCATTTAGGTAGAAGTAAAATATAATTTTTTTTAAATGTGTATAATAAATAAAATCAAAGTTTTTAACTTAAAACAACCGGCCTAAATGTCAATCATTTTTAAAATAGCCAAGCCAATAAATATAAAATAACAAATGTATTCCTTTTACAAATTAAACCCATATTGCCTTTCAAAAAACCATACACACATCCCTACCCAAAACCATCTTTTTCCAAGATTAAAATATCAACACACCCAGTTGGCCATTAAATAAGGGACGAAATTTAAATTTTATATAATATATATAATATATATATATATTTATTTAATTTTATAATATATAATATTATTTATAAAATAATAAATAAAATTTTTTAAAAAAATTTTTTTTAAATTTATATATTATATAATAAAATATAATTAAAATATATATAATTTAAGTGAATAAAATTAAGTTTCTTTATTTTGTAAAATAGTTTTTTTTTTTTATTAAATGTAATTAAAAATATTGTTTTTAAACTTTTTATCAAATTTGAACTTTAATTTAAATTAAAGATTTAAAAACTTTGTTAGGGGTGTGAATGGTTGTGAATTGGAAAAAAGGGAAATTAATATTTTTTGGGTTTTAATGGGGAGAATGGGTAAGGGGGGTAATAAGGGTGTAAAAATTAGGTTAAAATTTTCCGGGTGGAAAGGTTGGGTTTGTTATGGTTAATTAAATTTAATTTTTAAAATTAAAAATATAATGGGTGAAAAGGGGGGATTTTGGGGTTTATGGGTAGGAAAAGGGAAGCTAGGGTTGTTAATTGTGTGAAATTTTAAGGCCTTGATGGGGGTGATGGTTGGGGTTTTTTAAAAAAGGGTATTTTTAATAATAATTTTTTTTTATTTGGAATTAAATTTTAGGGTGTGTTTGTTGTGGGAGTGAGGGCTGGGGGTTTGGGTTTTGGGGGGTTGGGTTATGGTTTTTCATTTTAAGGGTAATAAAGGTTTTTGGGGGTCTCTATCTTTGGGTTTCCCTTTTTATGGCCGCCGTTTTCCCCCCCTTTCCCCACTTTCGCAAACTCCCCCACCTCCCCTTTTCTTCCCTGGTTATTTTTTTTGGGTTTCCTTCGGTTTCGAAATCCCCTTTTCCTTTAATCCAAAATGGGTCCTTTATTTCCCCAAAAACCAAGGCTTCCAAACCGTGTGGGAGAACCCGAACCCCTATTATCCAAATTTTCTATAATTTTTGGAAACAACCTTTTGGACATTTAATCTTTAAATTAACAGTTTTGGGGCCACCGGGTTTCCTGCCCACCGCCTCTTCAGGAACTAATTCGGGGTTTTCAATAACCTTTTTAATTTTGAAAAATTTCCCATTTCTTTTCCCCTTTAAGGTCTCTCTAATCTCCTCCCTTGGCTAAAAAAAAAGGTTTTAAAAATTTAAAAACCAAAGTTTCCCTTTTTTTTTCGAAAAACGGCCCAAGCAGGGGTACCCTTGTTGGGCCCCCCGTCGGGAAAAAAAAAAGGTGGGGGAAAACCCTACTCTTCAAGGGGCCAAAAACCCGGCGGGGGGGACAAAAACAGCCCCTTTTTTAAAATAATTACGTGATCAATTTAAAAGAGAAAAGGGTTAAAGCTTTAAAAAGCGAATTTAAATGCCAAATCCTTTGAGGATTTTGGGAGGAATTGTCACCACCGGGGGGAAGAACATACAAAACCCCAAACCCCTTTTAACCTTTCCAATTCAGAGGAATTAAACCCACTTTCACAACATATCATTTCAAAACCAAAATTTACCTTTTTGCAAATATTTCAAACCCAATTTTAAAGTTCCCTTCTTAAATCCCCAAATTTCCCAAACCAAATTCCATTTCCCTTGGAAAACCCTACAGTTTTATTTAACCAATATTTAAATTTGTGTTAATATTAAGGAAAAAAAAAAAAAAAGGGAGGTACCCTATTGGTTTGCCCTGGATTTTCTGTTGGGGGTGCCCTTAAAAGGGGGAAACCGGAAAACCAAAAACCCCTTTCTGGTTTAAGGCCCTTTTCCCCACTCCGCGGGTGACAAGGGGAGTTTCCCCGGGGGGGGCTTCAACGGGTAAATTTTATATCCCGTGAGGGTTTTAAAAACCACATATTTTAAAATAAAGGGGAATCATTTTCCCCTTACTACTCAATAACTTCCCTAAATAACAATAAAAACAAAAACCCCTATAACCCAATTACCACAACTATATTAACACCAAAAAAAAATAACACCAACTTTGGGGAATTTGGGTTCTGTCATGGGTTTGTTGGTTTCGCGGAAAAGGGGTTTTGGGGTAGGCGTTCACATAAAAAGGTAAAAGGGAATTACGGAATTGGCAGCCGGAAACTTTTGGGGTTCCCCACCCTTCCACCCAAACCCCACATTACGGGAAAATTGGGATATTTAAAATAATTTAATTTTTTTATTTTTTTATTTATATATATATATATATTAAAATAATTTAAAATTTTTTTATATTGTGGTTTGGGTTCCCATAAAATTGGAATTTTTTAAAACAAATTCAAAAAATTATTAACATTCTTAAATTTTTTCCACCTTAAATTTCCCCTTTAATATCACTATAAATAAAAAAAAAATTATACTATTTCACCCAAATAATTCCTATTTAAAAAAATCAATTCTTTATTAAAAAATTAAAAAACTTAAGAATCTATGGGGGTTGTCCCTCCCCATCCTAATCTAAACCCCAAGAGAGACCCCATGTATTCCTTTCCCCTTAAATTTTTCCAATTAAAATATATTTTAAAATAATATTGGGTTAACCCAAAAATCAGGGAAAAATTTGATTTAAAAAACTTTTTACCATAAATTACTTTAATTCCAAATTTAAAAATACATAAATTTTAAAAAGGGAATTTTTTTAAATTTTATAGTTTTAAAAAATTTTTAAAAAAATTTTTATTTTAAATTTTTTTTTTTTTAAAATTTTAAAAATTTTTGGGGGGGGGTTAGGAAAAAAAAGGGGGGAAAAAATTTTTTTTTTTTTTTTTTTTTGGGAATTTTCCCCCCCTTTTTTTTTTTTTTCCCTTTTCCCCCCCCTTTTTTTTTCCCCCCCCCATTTTCCCTTTTTTTTCCCCAAAAAAAAAACCAAAATTTTCCCCCGGGGGGGGTTTTTTGTTTTTATTTCCCGGGAAAGGGCCGCCCCCCCCTTTTTTTTTTTTTCCTCGGGGGGGGGGGGGGGGGGGGGGCCCAAACCTTTTTTTTTTTTTTTTTTTTACATGGGAACCCCAGGACAAAAAGGCCAAAAGGTTTAGTTCCGGAGCGTGGTTTGTTACTCTTCTTTTGAAAAGATTTAAGTCATAGGAAAGTGGAAAAATAGAAACAGGAAGAGAGTTCCAGAGTTTACCAGTGAAAGGGATAAAAGGGGTAAAGATACTGATTAACTCTTGCATTAGGAAGATGGACAGAATAGGGATGGGAATGATAGAAAGTCTTGTGCAGCGAGGCCGCGGGAGTGGGGGAGGCATGCAGTTAGCAAGTTCAGAAGAGCAGTGAGCATGAAATAACGGTAGAAGAGAGCAAGAGAAGCAACATTGGGGCGGTGATTTAAGATTGAAGACAGTCAGTCAGAGGAGAGGATTTTGATGAGACGAAAAGTTTTTAAACTCAACCCTGTTTAGGAGAGCTGTATGAGGGATCCCCCCCAAAACATGTGAGACATACTCCATACATGGGCGGATAAGACCCCTGTAGAGAGCAAGAAATTTGGGGAGGGAAAAAAAAAGGACGCAGACGCCACAGCACCCCTAACTTCTTAGAAGCTGTTTTAGCAAGAGATGAGATGTGAGATTTCCAGTTCAGATTTTTGTAAAGGATAGTCCTAGAATGTACATTGTAGAAGAAGGAAAACAGTTGAGTGTCATTGAAGAAGAGGGGATAGTTATCTGGTAGTTTTGTCGAGTAGATAGGTAAAAAAATTTGGGGTTTTTTGAGGCATTGAACAAAACAAGGTTTGCTTTGCCCCAATCAGAAATCATAGAAAGATCAGAAGTTAGGCGCTCGGTGGCATCTCTCCGTGCATCACCTGGTTTGGCGGGCCTTCGTTTGGTGGCCAAACGAAGCCACCCCTGTGGTTTGGGGCCTTCACCTGTGTTTGGTGGGCCCACCAAACACAGACTCTCCAGATAAACCCCTTCTAACTTTCCTGAAATCATCGGGTGTAGGGAAAAGTATGTATTAACGCCAACCCATTCACATCACCCCCAACCCATTCACTCACCATTACCCACCACCCCCACCATACCACACACCCATTCACTCACCCACCATTCACTCACCCAATACCCATAACCCCCCCCTATTCCCTCACCCATCACCCCCTCACCCCCAACCCATCACCCCCACCCATTCACTCACCCACACCCCACACTAAACTAACTTTCCCGAAATCATGGATGTAGAAATGTATGTATTAACCCAAACCCTTCACCAAACCCCCCCCCATTCACTCACCTTAATCTGAGAAAGCATTACGCAAAACAGCAGGATAGACAATATTCTTGGTCCTTTTTTACCTCCCACCCATTCACTCACCCATTACCCCTCACCTCACTCCCATTCACTCACCCATTACCCCTCACCCCCCCCCTATTCCTCACCCACACCCCCAACCTATCACCCCCCACCCACTCACTCACCCATCACCCCACACCCATACCCATCACCCCACCCATTCACTCACCCATTACCCATCACCCTACATCAAGGTTTCCTCAATTCTCGCAACCCACATTTTTTTTTCCCCAATTCTCGCTAATAGGCTATAACAAAACAAAAAAAAAAAGTGATCGGATCATCAAATAAGAGGGGTTAAAATGTGCCCTGGCAAGCTGGTTCCCAAAAATGTTTCCATATATGGGATTGTAAAACGGTTACACCTATCGCGGCACACACACACACAGACAGACAGACAGACAGACAGACACACTTTCGCTTATATTATTATATTATATATATATATTATATATATATATATATTATAAAATTTTATTTTATAATATATATATATATATATATATATATATATTAGTATATATTNATTATATACTATATTATATATATATATATATATATATATATAATAATATAAGCGAAAGTGTGTCTGTCTGTCTGTCTGTCTGTCTGTGTGTGTGTGTCCGCGATAGGTGTAACCCGTGTTACAATCCCATCATATGGCACAGTTTTGGAACCAGCTTGACCAGGGGCACATTTTAAGCCCTCTTATTTGATGATCCGATCACTTTTTTGTTTTTTGTTTTGTTAATAGCCTATTAGCGAGAATTGTGGAAAAAAAATGTGGGTTGCGAGAATTGAGGAAACCTTGATGTAGGGTGATGGGTAATGGGTGAGTGAATGGGTGGGGTGATGGGTAATGGGTGTGGGGTGATGGGTGAGTGAGTGGGTGGGGGGTGATAGGTTGGGGGTGATGGGTGAGGGAATAGGTGGGGGGTGATGGGTAATGGGTGAGTGAATGGGAGTGAGGTGATGGGTAATGGGTGAGTGAATGGGTGGGAGGTAAAAAAGACCAAGAATATTGTCTATCCTGCTGCTTTGCAGTAATGCTTTCTCAGATTAAGGTGAGTGAATGGGTTGGGGGTTAGGTGAATGGGTTGGCGTTAATACATACATTTCTACATCCATGATTTCAGGAAAGTTAGATGAGTGTGGGGTGCTGGGTGAGTGAATGGGTGGGGGGTGATGGGTTGGGGGTGATGGGTGATGGGTGAGGGAATAGGGGGGGGTTATGGGTAATGGGTGAGTGAATGGTGGGTGAGTGAATGGGTGTGTGGTATGGGTGGGGGGTGGTGGGTAATGGGTGAGTGAATGGGTTGGGGGTGATGTGAATGGGTTGGCGTTAATACATACATTTCTACATCGATGATTTCAGGAAAGTTAGAAGGGGCTATCTGGAGAGTCTGTGTTTGGTGGGCCCACCAAACACAGGTGAAGGCCCCCAAAACCACAGGTGGTGGCTTCGTTTGGCCACCAAACGAAGGCCCGCCAAACACAGGTGATGCACGGAGAGATGCCACCGAGCGCCTAACTTCTGATCTTTCTATGATTTCTGATTGGGGCAAAGCAAACCTTGTTTTGTTCAATGCCTCAAAAACCCAATTTTTTCACCTATCTACTCGACAAAACCTACCAGATAACTATCCCCTCTTCTTCAATGACACTCAACTGTCTCCTTCTTCTACAATGTACATTCTAGGACTATCCTTTACAAAAAATCTGAACTGGAAATCTCACATCTCATCTCTTGCTAAAACAGCTTCTAAGAAGTTAGGTGTGCTGTGGCGTCTGCGTCCTTTTTTTTTTCCCTCCCAATTGCTTGCTCTCTACAGGGGTCTTATCCGCCCATGTATGGAGTATGTCTCACATGTTTGGGGAGGATCCACTCATACAGCTCTCCTAAACAGGGTTGAGTCAAAAGCTTTTCGTCTCATCAACTCCTCTCCTCTGACTGACTGTCTTCAATCTTTAAATCACCGCCGCAATGTTGCTTCTCTTGCTCTCTTCTACCGTTATTTTCATGCTCACTGCTCTTCTGAACTTGCTAACTGCATGCCTCCCCCACTCCCGCGGCCTCGCTGCACAAGACTTTCTACTCATTCCCATCCCTATTCTGTCCATCTTCCTAATGCAAGAGTTAATCAGTATCTTTACTCTTTCATCCCTTTCACTGGTAAACTCTGGAACTCTCTTCCTGTTTCTATTTTTCCACTTTCCTATGACTTAAATCTTTTCAAAAGAAGAGTAACAAGACACCTCCCGAACTAAACTGGCCTACCCTTTGTTTTTATTTTATTCTCTTACTGTCTTCTTTATAGGGACTGGCAACTAAGCGGGCTTTGTGTTACCCATTTTTGTTGTGCCCATGGCCAGTTCCCTGTGATGTAAAAAAAAAAAAAGAAAAAAAAAAAAAAAGGTGGTGGGCCAAAGGCCCACCAATAGCCCTCCGCAGGAGCTAGCCAAAAAGTCCGCCCGGAGGGCGGCTTTGCGGCTAGTATATATATACTAGCCGCATATATATATATATATACGCTAGTATATATATACTAGTATATATATACCATATATACACCCGCTAGTATATATATACTAGTATATATATACTAGCCTAGTATATATATACTAGGCTAGTATATATATACTAGCCGCAAAGCCGCCCTCCGGGCGGACTTTTTGGCTAGCTCCTGCGGAGGGCTATTGGTGGGGTTCGGCCCACCACCTGTTTGGTGGGCCAAAGGCCCACCAAACACAGACTCTCCAGATAGCCCCTTCTAACTTTCCTGAATTCATGGATGTAGAAATGTATGTATTAACGCCAACCCATTCACATCACCCCCAACCCATTCACTCACCCATTACCCATCACCCCCCACCCATTCACTCACCCATTACCCATCACCCCCCACCCATTCACTCACCCATTACCCATCACCACACACCCATTACCCATCACCCCCCACCTATTCCCTCACCCATCACCCCCCACCCATTCACTCACCCATCACCCCACACCCATTACCCATTCACTCACCCATTGCCCATCACCCTACATCAAGGTTTCCTCAATTCTCGCAACCCACATTTTATTTTCACAATTCTCGCTAATACGCTACTATAAAAAAAAAAAAAAAAAAAAAAGTGATCGGATCATCCCATAATTGAGCTTATAATGTGCCCCTGGTCGAGCTGGTTCCAAAACTGTGCCATATGATATGATTGTGCCACGGGGGGCGGCACCTATCCCGGACACACACACACACACACACACTCTTGTTTCTCTTGTTTGTTTTGTTTAGAGGATAATGCCTCAGAGCAATAGTGATCTACCGCTGCTGCATATTCGTGTTGGCCGAAGCCACCACCCCGGGGGGGGCGGGGTTACAAACCCCCGGCTGGCACCCGGTACCCATTCACTGCTGGGTGGACAGGGGCTAGGGATTTAAGAAAGACCACCCATCTATCTTTCGCTCCGCCCGGGGATCGAACCCGGGACTTCTCGGTTGTAAGCCGAGCGTGCTAACCACTACACTACACTACACACAACAACACTACACAAAAAAAACACACACAGACAAACTTTCTTTATTTATAGATTCCACAAACACACAACCCCAACACAACACCCACACACACACAACACACAACACACACACGAAGGCCACACGTTACCTGTGAGCGGATTATGGTGAAAGTACTGGACAACTGCACGGGAGACTCGATGCCGAGGTTCATGGAAAAAGCACGATAAGTCCAATCATTGATACCCACCAGTAAGTTGTTTCAATGCTGAGTCAGAAAACATGTGTACACATCCGTTTACACACAACACACACACAACCAACACACACACACACCGAAGGACAACCCAATAACAACACACAAATATAAAAATACACCTTATAATACTCTTTAGATTCTAGTATATATATATAGATATATATTAAAAATATATATATATATATATCCGCTCACAGTTTCGGGGTTATATCGGACCTCATTATTTTATAGATAAGTTATTCCTAAACTCCGAATCCATCCATAAACTTGAATAATTAATTCCATTCGCTCTCAAACCCAGGCTTTTCCATCACTCATGTTCCCCATTCGTGATATCAACACTAGAAAATGAATAATTTAAGTCGCATCCGTGTGTAGTGGCTAGCGTGCCTGGCTACGAAATTGGCCCGTTGAATCAGAAGTCGGCGACCAACCAAATCAGCTGCTTCCTTTGGGGATGGGACTGGGGAAGACTAGTGTTGAACCGGATGCAACTCCCCTTTTTGGGTTAGGCTTTCCAAACAGGAAAGGTAATCCCGGAAAATTGAGGGGCCCAAGGCCATACACTGGGGCACCAAAATTCACCAGGTTTCTCCTTTCCCCTTCCGACACCCTTGGAAAGGTAAAAACCTTTTACCCCCAAATTAAAATTTTTCAACTTGGTTTTGGCGATCCAGGAGGGAATACTATAAAATTACTTTTAAATAAAATAGTTTTTTAAAGTTATTAAAAGCTTTGGGAACCCGCAGTGAAACCAATTTTTGAGAGGTCTTTTCTATTCCTTATTCTAGCTTTAAAAAAAAGATTTTTCGTTTGCAAATTCGCTTTTGACGGGATATTAAAACTTTGAATTTTTGGGTTTCCCTTTGGCCCCTCCCGGTAAAGGGCAACCTTTCATCAAGTTTTCTTAAAATATCTTTCTTCTCCTTTTTTCCTCTTTCTTCCTCCTTTTTTCCTATATCCTTTTCCTCTTCTCTCCCCTTCAACTTTCTCCCCCTCCTCCCTTCCCTTTTTTTTTTCTTTCCTCTTGCTTCTTTTCCCTTTTCTTCTCCTGATCCACATACACCCATTTTGCTCCCTGTTTTGTTTACGTGCCCGCAAAACTTCCTTCTGATTTAATCCAATGCAGGTAAATAAGATAGGTTTCAAATTTTGTCTATGCGTTTGTCTTTGCTCTTCAGTAAAACGGGTTCTGTTGGGTTTTGTTTGGGAAAACCTTTCGCTCGGAGAAGAGCTCTAGGGCTTTTCCACAAAAAGATTGGTTCAATGGGGTAGCACCAAGCCTTGTTGGTGAGAAACTCCGGGGGGGTTTGAAAAGAGGTCTTTGTGCTTGAGTGATCCATTTCCCCCTTCTTTTCCCTGTAAATTATATACATATAACTTTGAATCTTCTGATTGATAAATAGTCGATTTTCCAGGAGCCGAAACGATTTTACGAAAGCCGCCATGCATGCATAAACATTAAAAATAAAATTTTTGGGGGGGCTTTGTTGGGGTTGTGTCCTCCCCGGGTTTCCCCCCCCGAAGGGATTGGGAAAAAGTCGTTTCCCCTGAAGGAAAAAAGAAAGGGGAAAAAAATTAATTTCATTAGTTTTTTTTTTTTTTTTTTTATTTTTAAAAAATTTTTTAATTTTTTTTTAAATTTAAATTTTTAAATTTTTAAAGGGTTTACAGATTTTTTTTTGAATTTTTTTTTTTTTAAGAAAGGGGGGTTTTAAATTGACTAAAAGAGGTTTTTTAACCCTTTTACCCACCCCCTTTTAACTTAGGTTTAAAAACCCCCCCCCCTTTTTGAATAATTAAAATTAAAAAAAAAAAAATTAGAGAAATTTTAGGAGTAAAAATTAAAAAAAACCCACTTAAACCCAAACCCCCCAAGCTAACCCAAAAAATAAAAAAAACCTTTTAATCAATTTTATAAATATCCCCAAAAAATTGAAAAGGGGGTGATTAAAAAATTTTTTTTTTTTGGGATAGATTTTGAAGAAATTTTTTTAAACCAAAAAAGTTAAAAAGGGAAAAATTTTTTCCCCCCGGGGGGGGTTGGGGCAAATCAAAAAACACCTCCAAAATTGGTGGTTTGAGGGCTAACCGGAATACATTAAATTTTTTTTCAGGGTTAGTAGGGGTTCCCTAATGCCTGAGGCGCTTGCTACCCCAAAAACCTTACGTAAATGGGGAAAAAAAAAACCCCGCCCAAAAACTTTAAAAAAACTTTTTTAAAAAATTTTAAAAAATTGGGGGGCAAAGAAAAAAAATTGGAAAGGTGCCACCCAAAAAAATTACCTTATTGGTTAGGTTTTTTTTGGGGGGGTCCCCTTTTTTACGCTTAGCTTGATCTTAAAAAGAAAGCAAAGGCCCCCCGGGCCCCCTTGGGGGGGAAGGGAAAAGGGCCCCTTAGGCCCCCCATTTTTTAAAAATTTTGGGGATTTTTTTTTTTTTTTTTTTTTTTCCCCTCTTCCCTTTTTTCCCCCCCTTTTTTTTTTTTGGGGGGTTGGGGGTGTAAAATTTTTTTGAAAACCCAAAAAAAAATCAAAAAAAAAACTTTTTTTCGGGTCCATGAAAAATACAAAAAACAAAATCTTTTTTTTGGGAAATAAAAACAAAAAAAATCAAAAATTAAAATTTAAAAAAGTTAAATAAATACTTTAAGACCCTGTACAAACTCCCCCCAAAAAAGGAAAATTTGGAATAAAACAAACCAAAAAACCCCCCAAACAACACACAAACACCCAAAAACAAAAACCCCAACAACCCCAAAAACCCCGAAAGGGAAATTTTTCGGGGGTTTTAGGAATCTCAACAACCCCGGGGGGGGTAGCCAGGGGGCCAAGTGGGGAAAGTAACGTGAACCACCGATGAAGCTAGGAAAAACCCCAAAATTTTTACCAAAAAAACAAAATAAAAAAAAACCTTTATAAAAAAATTTTTAATTTAAAATTTAAAAAAAATATAAAACCGTAATATTTTTTATTATGTATCATAAATATTTAAAAAATTATTTAACTTGAATTATATTACTTAATAATTAAAATTTATTTTTGGTTTTCCCTGTTTTTTTTCATCACCCCGTGTTCAACGAAAAAAAATTTGCCACCGGGGGTTTCAAGTTGGGGTAGAATCGGGGGGTTTAATGGGACAGTCGGGACCCCAAAAGGTTTTTCCCTTTTTCGGGGAAAATGGGATTGGGGTTTGAAGGTTTTAAAAAAAATTGGGGTAAAACCCCGGAGGGGTCAAAACCCCCTTTTTTGC